>JAMJFZ010004114.1:16555000-16674601 GCA_026225945.1 Cricetomys ansorgei
CTGTACTCAGTTCCCTGAGAATTTTGCTAAAATATGAACCAGATTCAGGGATTAAATTTAGGAGCAGCACGGAGAGTTGATGAACTTTGGGAAGCATTGTTCTTTGTCTTTTCTGTGAGTTCAGTTAACTTTGAAAAGTTCTGGAATATTTGCTGGGCGTAGTAGTGCAGACTTTTAGCCCCAGTGCTTGAGAGAGACAGACAGGTGGGTCTCTGTGAGTTCCAGTCCAGTCAGAGGTACATAGTGAGTGCCCACCTCAAAAAAAAAAATCTGGAAAATTATAAAGAATTTGTTCTCAAATCTGGAATTTGATCTTTTTATTTCAGGCTAGGCTTTTTTGTCTCTAACTAGAAGCAGCATTGTGCTGTGCAGTGAGTTAGACTTCTGAGTCTATATCCTGACTTCAAATCCCCCCCACCCCCGCCCCTGCCCAACTGCCAAGAGTGGATTCCGTCACTTAAGTCCCCTCATGACCATTCACTGAGCCTTGTTATCCCCATTTTACAAGTGAAGACACCAGACCCACCACCAAACAAGTCCTGGGTAGTTTTGGTTTTTTGTTTTGTTTGTTTGTTTTTGTCAACATGACACAAGCTAGAGTCATTTGGAAAGAGGGAACCTCCATTGAGAAAATGGCCTCACTGGATTGGGCTGTAGGCAAGTCTATAGGGCATTTTCTTTCTTTCTTCCTTCCTTCCTTCTTTCTTTTCTTTCTTTCTTTCTTTCTATCTTTCTTTTTTTATAATACTTTTATTAAGAATTTGAGTTTCATTCAGTGTATTTTGAAAACATCCTCTTCCCATTCCTCCCTGTTCTGCCTTCCCACCCCGTGCCCTCAACAAATAAAGAAAAACAAACAAACAAACAAACAAAAAACAAACAAACAAGGAAAAGAAAATTAAGTCAAACTTGTGTGGCAGGAGCATGGATGGTGGGCTTCACCATGGTCTTTGGAGGCAGAAGGCTGTTCTGATTGTGGACTTTGACCTGGTCTGTACTAGCCTGAGACGAAGCATGACAGAGTTCGACCTGAAGTTGAGCCTCACTGCCCAAACACAGACACTGAGCAGGCTCCCTGGTATCTTGCAAGCACCAGGGCATCCCACAGGCCCCCTGACATCCCACAGGAACCAGGGCCTCCTGAAGGCAACTGGTCATCCCTAAGGGCCAGGACCTCACATAGGCATCTGGTCACCTGGCAGTCACCAGGACTTCCCACAGGCATTAATGCCTCCCATAGGCACCCAGACATACACAAGCTTCAGGGCCTTCTGAAGGTACCAGGACTTACCACAGGCACCAGGGGATCCTGCAGACATCCAGGTATCACACAAGCACCCAGCAACCCTGCAGACACCTGGACATCAGGAAGGCACCCAGTCGCCCCACAGGCAACTGTGGGAATCTGGTCATCCTGTCAGTACTTGGACATCCCACAGACATCAGGGGCACCTGCAGGCACCAAAGCATCCCACAGGTGCCCAGACATCCAGCAGGCAACCATCCATCCCTCAGGCACTCAGTCATCTGACAGTCACCCAGGTCTCCCACTGGCACTTTGAGTTCCCGTAGGCACCTAGACATCCTGTAGGCATCAGAGCCTCTCACAGGCACTTTGAGTTCCCATAGGCACCTAGACATCCTGTAGGCACCAGGGCCTCTCACAGACACCTGGTCATTTGGCAGTCACTTGGGCCTCCCACAGGCACCAGGGTCCCCCACAGGTACCTGAAGTTTCTGCAGGGACCCCTACATCCTATAGGTATCAGGGACTCCTGTGATTGCCAGGACCCCTGGGGGCCCCAGGTATGCCACAGGCGTCAGACATCCCAAAGGTACCAGGACTTTCCCCCAGGCTCAGGGAATCCTGCAGACTCCCAGGAACCATGCAGGCACAAGGGGGCATTTTTTTGATTGAGACTGAGGGAGGGCCCAGCTCACTGTGGGTGGTGCCATCCCTGGGCTAGTAGTCCTAAGTGTCAATTACAGGCGAGCTGAGCAAGTTATGGGGAGCAAGCCATTAAGCAGCATGCCTCCATGACCTCTGCATCAGTTCCTACCTCCAGATTCCTGCCTTGAGTTCCTGCCCTGACTCCCTTCAGTGGTATTTTAACATAGCCATGGAAACCTCAAAGGTTTTATAAAATTACATAACTAGAGCTGGGACTTGACACTTCAAGATCAGCCCAGCTCCCAAACCACAATTCCACTGAGTGGTTCAACAACCGTGAGTTGCTCCTATTGTTCTAGGAGCTGTGAACAGCAGTGAACAAACAAAGCAAATCATAAAGGTCCTACTTCGAGAAGGAGACCTACAGTGATGTGTACATAGGGGTGATGAGGGGAAAGAGGGGGGAATAAAGGAAACAAGGACAAGGGGTGATGAATACTGGGGAGAGGGTGACTTCAGACAGGGTGGCCAGGAAGCTTTTCTGAGAAGGGGTTGTGGGTGACTATCCTCTGAGCCCAACAACCGCCATCTTTGGGAGTTCAGCTGAGCCACTGTGAAAGATCAACCCAGCTGGGCTAGTTGACTGTTTCCATCTCCTCACAGAGGGACAGAGAGGGTCATGTGGCATCACCTGAGTATCAGCCACTGCTTACCACCTGTTGTGTGCATCTCTGCCCTAAAACATGTGGCCTTGGGAACGGGCCAGAGGATACAGTCTGAGGGAGACTAGTGAAGGGGTGTGTTGGGAGGTATCCACCAGAGAGGACTGCTGGGACACGAGTGTAAGCCAAAGGAAGTCTTTATTAGTCGGCTGGCATCTACACCGGGTGTTCGGGGTCCCAGTGTAGCCCCAAGCCTTTCTCAGGGTGAGCTTTTGCGGGCATGTGTGCACACGCATACACACACACACACACACACACACACACACACACACACACACACACCATATTCTGGGTTGACATACTTCAGTTAAGAAGAACAGTTAGCCAGAAGCAGAACTACAGAAGCAAAAAGACAAGGCCAATACATTTAGAGACTATCCTGTAGCTATGGGCTTTGATGGAGTAGGCCTTTGTTTTAGTTTTGGCAGCTGGTGCCGTCTGTGTGATGAGTTTTGCAGCCTGAATGGTACTTCCATTATGGATCAGTTGTGCTAAGGTCTCAGAGCCTACTCAGGTCTGGGCACTGTTACATCTTACACACAACATATTTTCCTTACTGCTCAGATGATGTGGCGACTCAGAGGGTTTAAACGGCTAGTGGGCCAAAAGTCGCCTGTTCCCATCCTTTCGTGGCCCACCACGATGTCCACCGCACCCTCGGCATCAGTATCAGTTCTCTGTGCTTGTGGGTTTACGGAAGTCGCTTCCTGACTCCTTGTGATAGTTCATACACGAGGAGGAGCCCTTAAGAAAGCTCCTGTGTTGCAGGTGTGTTCCAGGATGGTGGTTCTAGTGTGTGCTCTGACTGCACTGATGGCTAATCCATTGATGACTTCAGAGCAGAATGGGTTACTGGGCAGCGGGACCCAGTTAGAGGCAGTGGGCCGCGGGAGCATGCTTTTGAATGGCATGTCCTATCTCTGGACCCTTCTTCCCACACTCTCTGTGTCATGAGTGAGCAGCTCGTCCCGCCGCATGATTCCCACCATACTGGTCTCCTTACAAGGGCCTAGAAACAACAGACCCGAATGAACGTGGAATAAAACCCTGGAAACTGCGAGCCGGAGTCAATCTTCCTTTTGATGCTTTTGTCAGGTATTTTGTTGTAGCGACGCCCTACAGCTCTGAAGTCAAAGGACGTTGTTGTTTGATTCCGTGGGAACTGTCTTAATTGCTGTTCTACTGCTGTGAGGAGACACAATGGCCAAAGCAACCCATAAGACAAAGGCACTTAACTGGGGGCTTGCTTACAGTTTCAGAGGGTGAGTCCGTGACCGTCTCAGTGTGCAGTGAGGCTGCAGGCAGGCATGCACTGAGAACTTCAGATCCTGATGGGCAGGCAGCAGACGGAGGGAGAGAGGGAAAGAGAGAGAGAGACAGAGAGACAGACAGAGAGACAGACAGAGAGACAGAGACAAGGAGAGACACATAGAGAGACAGAGAGGGAGAGAGAGTCCAGGCCTGGTGTTAGCATTTGATATCTCAAAGGCCACTCTCAGTGATACACCTCCTCCCACAAGGCCACACCTCCTAATTTTTCCCTAAACACTCCACTACCTAAGGAATAGATATTCAAATAGATGAGCCTATGGAGGTGATTTTCATTCAAATCACCACAGGCAACCCAGGCTTAGTCATTTATATTTCCATGTGGAAAATCACTTAAAAATGCAGTAGACAGTTGTCCACCAGTTGTGCTAGCAGTGGGGATACCTTGTCCATGGTGGTGAGCAAGGTGGCCACAGCCAGTATCCAGTGGCCACAGGACCATCTTTCAGTGTGCTCCTCCAGCTTGCCACATGATTATCTTGGTTTCTGCCCACCCGTAAGACCCATTTTGAGCCTTCCTATTGACTTTGCAAGCTTCTTGATTACCTAATTCAAGTTTCCAGCTCAGATTTTATTTCCATTGTTTGTGGTTAAGAATCTCATGTGGTGGGTCTGTGTCCCTTATTGGGGACCAGAATCCAGTTGGCTTCACCAGGTCAACCAGAAAAAAACAACCCAGACTTCCACGTGCTCTCTCAGCCCTGCTGGAGAAAATTGAGTTCCCCTCTCCACATGTCCCAGCATGGCAGTCAGCCTCAGATATTAGAGACTTCAAGGGGTTGAGGGCACGAGTAGGTCTCAATTATTGGAGATTGCTCAGAAGGCTTATGATAACCGTGACTCTGTAGAAGAAAACAGAACAGATTGAGCCAAGCAGCAGTGGCAGCGCTCAGGGGACCATAACAGATCCCGGAGCAGGAGGCTGGAGACACTGGGGAAGAGGAGGGGAGAAAGACACCTGTCTCATGTAAGTGACCGCAAAGGGGGTCCTTGTCCAGGCACTGGGGCGGTGGAAGAGGCCGGTGGCCTACCTATCCAAAAGACTTGACCCCATTTCTGCCTGTTGGCCACTACGGCCATGCTAGTAAAAGAAGATGCTGACTGACTTTGGTTAGGTCAAGAGCTGTTCCCTGCTACCCCACATTCTCTAGAGGCCTTGTTGTGGGGGACCCCAGGGAGGTGGATGTCCAATAATAATGCATTATTGAGCACTTCTAGACCAATTCTGTATTCAATTCTGTAAATTCTGTAAAACTTCAGCGGCCGGACGATAACCCAGCAGAGCCCTCCACGGTTGTCTGGAAGTGCCTGATGTGGTTCAACCTGTCTGACCTCACTGCATCAAGCCAGAGATACTGTACACTGACGGGAGCAGTTTTGTTCAAGATGGAATCAGGTGTGCTGGACTGCAGTTGTCCACCTTGGACAAGACAGTGCGGGCCCAGTCTCTCGGCCAAGGGACGTCAGCGCAAATGGCTGAGCTCTTGGCATTAGCAAAGGCACTTCACTGGGGGAAGGGCAAAGCTATCACTGTGTACAGACAGCTGGCATGTATTGGCCACAGCTCATGTCCATGGGGCCCAATACAGGGAGAGGGGCTCTGCACCTCAACCATAAAGAAATAAAAACAAGAAGAAAAACTGGCCCTGCTAGAGGCCATATGGCTGCCAAAAGAGGTAGCCATTGTCCACTGCAAAGGACATCAAAAAGGTGAACCCCCAGAGGCCCAAGGAAACAGGACAGCAGACTCAGTCACCGGAAGGTGGCCCCAGAACCAGCGGGGCCTCTCCAGATCCCCGTCACCCTGCCTGAACCCGAATTTCTCCAATGCCCAAACTATACACCGGAAGGAACTAAACGGGTAGAAAGGGAGGAAGCCAGGCAGCACACACGTGGGTGGCGGTTCATACATGATGGGACACCCGAATTCCCTGCTGCTCTCAGAAGACAAGTGCGCGCCACACCACCAGGCCGCCCCTGGGGGCATCCCCAACGGCTGCGTTACTCAGGCTCCTCAACTAGACAATCTTGTTAAAGTCATGGTGCCCAGATGTAGCACGTGTTACAGTAAATCCCAAAGGAGGAGGAAAAGCCCCAGACGGAATCCACACCCGAGGAAGCGCCCCAGAGATCACCTCGAAGTGGACTTTACCCAGGGTTCTTAGGTGTGAGCATTTCTCAGTTTCTAGAGATACCTTCTCTGGAAGGGTGGAGGCCTGTCTCACCTGAATGGAGACAGCTCAGTGGTCACCACATTGATTTTCTAGGTTCGAGTTTCCCCTCTCCCTGGAGTCTGACAATGGCCTGGCCTTCACAGCCAAAGTCTCCACAAATCTGGCAAAGGTCCTAAATGTCGGTCAGAAACTAAGCTCAGAGCAGGTAGAAACAACAACTAGGACCCTAAAAGAGACTTTAACTAAATATGTCCTTGAGACCAGAGAAAATTGGCCAGCCTCCTATTATATGCCTTCTAAGGGCCGGGTGCACCATAACCCTATTTGACATCAGTTGGGAGGCTGCCTCCCTCTCCTCCTTAAGCTAGCCATAAGGCAGAAATAACTAGCCATTCCCTCCTCAAGTCCTTACAGGCCCTGCAGCAGACCCCGAGGACTAGTCACCAGACAGTTCAGGAGGCTGTGCCCTTTCCCGTGTCTGAGCTTGCCCACGAGTTCCAGCCTGCACACCTTGTGTGGGTAAAGAGGATGCCGACCTGGAGCCTGGAGCCAATGCAGAAAGGCCCATACCCTGTGGTCCTCACCCTGATGGCAATGTGTGTAGCTGTCACCCCACCCTGCTGAAGGAGGCTGCAGAAGATATCGACAGATGGGTCATCACCAGGTTCCCTGACCCCCTAAGGATAAGACTGACGAGCGCTCTACAGATATGGCTGCCTTAGTTTGTCATCTTTGTCTCCGCGTGAGAAAGGCCCTGAGACCCCATAAGCCAGGAACTGGCTTTGGGAGTTAGAAAGACCGGAACCAGAGAGCTCATAGCCGATCTACCCACTGAGACCCAACCCACCTTCCAGGTAGATTTCTGTAAAACATTGTGTCCAGAGGCTGCTAGAGGATGGGTGGGTGCTTCCCTTGCTCTCTAGGAGGAGCATATGACGGGGCTGTGGGTCCACTGATGAGGAGAAGGGGCTCTGATCCTGTACTATGTCTGCCTGGCTGACCTACCCGCCCCAACTGCCAGAAGCATACCACTGTGCTCCGTGGGGTTGCAAAACCAAGACCTCCTGGGGGCACGCTGACATCTTCATAGTCCTAGAAAGGAAACCACCATCTCCTACCTGTGGCCACGCAGTGCAATCCCATGTCCATAAAGGTTAGGGCCTGGCAAGAAGCTGAAGGTCCCTATTGAGAAACTGGTAGAACCTGGGAAGTCAGGTGATACCCGAATGGCCCAGCCCCGGCAGTAAATTTACTATTCAAAGGACACCTGCGCCTAGGGTCATCCGGCTCATCAGCCTGCACTGGCCCATCTTGGCAACCCTGGGATATGACCCCCAACTAAGGTGGTAAGTGCAAGCCTTAAATCTCCAGTTTTCCCAGGAGTCCCTCAGTAACCTTGGGGATAAAAATCAAGGAGACAGCAGAAGCCAGGCCCCCAGCGTTTGTGATGCCAGAAGGAGGGTATCCGTTTCTTAGCCATTCTCAACCTGACATAGATAAGGACTGCTGACTACGCCTGGATCCCAAACCCCCATATTATGCTAGGATTGGAACTAATCAAACAATAAGCTCCCCTTCCTGCACTAACATCCGTAAATGGGACCAATCTAAGCTCAGCCTGGGGGACCTCCAAGGAATGGGTGCCTGCTTAATGTCACCAAGATACCCCCTAGATATTCCCCTGTGCAGATTCCTAGAACTCTTAGGAATTCTAGGGTGAGGGGCCCTTGGCTCAGGCACACAGTGATGACGTTTTTATTGTGGGTGTGAGCGCGTGTGTCAGGCTGACATTCAGTGTGACAGAACCCGGGGGTGCGTCTGCTCTTTTAGGGGTTCCTAGCAGTAAGGGACACAAGTCTGGTGTTGAAGCTTTTCTTTTTTGCTTGTTATTTTTTTGAGTAGGAGACAATTTCCTTCAAGTTAAAGGCTGATTCTAGGATTCTTCAGCCTTGACTCCCACCTTGGCCTCCGTACACCCCAACTCTGCCATTTCCTGTAGAGAGCTGGCCAGGGAGTGAGACAGGACATGGGGTGATGTCTCTCGCTGACTCCCCAGCGAGGTTCCTGCTTGCAGACCAAGGGACCAGTGGCGATCCCTCTCCAGGGTCCCTGCCTCCTTTCACCTGCCAGACTCTCCCATGGATTGTTCTTGGTGAAGAAACCATACTGACGGTTGGTGAAGGGCCTCTACAGAGCCACCTGTCCCCACGTGGCCTTCTTGTCCACCGCAGCCTGAATGTTCCTGGCAGCCCGGATGCCAGACTTGATGGCAGTGTCTATCCAGCCATGGGGCAGGGAGGTGTGCTCTCCAGCAAAGTGGATGCGGCCCTCTGGCTGGAAGAGCTGCTTCGAATAGTCCACAGATTGGTAAGGTGTGAACTCAGCAAAGGCGCCAATGGTGAGGGGGTCTAGAGACCAGTGCTTGACCACCGATTTTGGGCACATGAACTTCAGCTCCTCCTTGGGTATGTGGTGCACGGCGGCCAGGTCATCCAGGATGGTATCCACCACCTGGTTGGGCTTCATAGAAGTAAAGAAGGAGGAGTCATCGTCTATGGTGTAAGAGGCCAGCAGGACACCCTTGCCGCCTGGCAGGCTGTGGCTGGGGTAGTAAATGTAGCGTGAGGGCCGGTCTGTGATGGAGTTGCCGCCCCGGATGCCGTCACGTTCCCAGAAGCGTATGTTGCACACCAAAGCCACCTTGGTGGCACTGGTGTAATGCACGGAGCGCAGGGCGTGTGTCTTGTCTGGGGACAGGGGGGGCTGGAAGGCGATGAGGCGTGTAGCCTTGGCTGAGGCTGAGATGATGACGTAATCGGCAGTGAGTCTGCGCAGTGCAGAGGTAGGCCCGCCTGTGCGGTACAAAACCTGGGCCTTAGTCCCGTCTCTCACCACTCTTTCCACCTTGGACCTCAGATGGACGGTGCCAGGCTTCAGGCTGGCACGGAGGCCATTGGGGAGTTGGTCAAAGCCACCGGTGATCTCTGAAAATCTGCAGGGATGGAGAGGGGAAGGTGAGGCCGGAGAACAGATCTGTGTGTCTTGGTATCGGCCTCACTTCTGGCTGACAAGGGAAGAACCCAGCTCCCTGCACTCGTGTGTGGACGTTTATAAACGTCACCTGCATGAACAGACAGCCCCATGTCAGGCAGGGATTGGTTGAGTGCCCCCTACATAGTAAATACCCAATACGTCAGTGCTGGGGACTGGGTTCTTCCTGGCCCCAGATAAGCCTTACTCATCATTTCCGGAGAAGATGCTAGCACTCCTCAGGGACTCCAGGAAGGACTTATAGTACCCGGCATTCTCGTTCATCAGGTCTCCGATCATCCTGACTGCTCCTTTGCTCAGCATCCCTTCCTGTATCAGGTAAGCCTGTGGGGAGGGGACCCCATAGATGCAAGCATGGGCTGGAGGGTCTGGTAGGAAGGCTTTAGCAGAGGCCTGGGCCCAGCAAGGGTGGATCGAGGCTTGAGGGAGGCAAAGGCTTTGGCAGTAGGCAGAGGGCATCCTGTAGGCAGGTCGCTGTCCCAGGGCCTTGGCCCAGCACTCTACCTCCATCCTGGGGCCTCCTGTTTCACTTACCTGGGTGGAGTAAGAGTCATAAAGGGACATCAGTTGGCTGCAGTTGGATGTGTCCACACGTTGTCTGAGCTGTAGAAGGGGAGGAGAGATTTTACCAAAAGCTGGGCCTCCAGGTGGCCAGGACAAGGTCACAGGGCGGTTAGAGTCAGGTTCTTTAGATATCCATTGGGGAGATTGGAAAAAGCCAGGACAGTTCACTTCCCGGAGCTCCTGGGTGCTCCTCCTTTTCCAAGACTTTCCTCTTCATTTAAAGACATTTGTGCTTTTGCTGAGACAGGGTCTCACATAGCTGTGGTTGGCTTTGAACTCACTGTACAGCTGAGGCTGCTCTTCGATTCTAGATCCTCTCTGCCTCCACCTCCTGAGAACTAGTATAAAATTGTGCACTACCACACTTGACTTGAAACAAAAGACATAGTCAAGGTGCACATTTAAGATTAATATTCAGTGGGCAGAGCACTTGCAATACAAGCCCAAGGACCTGACTTCTAACCCCAGCACCCATATAAAAGTAGGATGTGTTGGGGCTGGAGAGATGGCTCAGCAGTTAAGAGCACTGGCTGCACTTCCAGAGGACCTGGTTCAATTCCCAGCACCCACATGACAGCTCACAACTGTCTGTACTTCCAGTTCCAGGGGATCTGACACCCTCACACAGACATACATGCAGGCAAAACATCAATGCACATAAAAAAATTTTAAAAGTAGGGTGTGGTATCACATGACTGGAATGCCTACACTGGGAAGGTAGAAACAGGATCCCTGGGGCTCGCTGGCCAGCCAGTCTAGCAGAATTAGTAAGCTCCAGGTTCAGTGAGAATCTCTTCCAAAAATAAAATAAAATAAAAATAAAATAAAATAAAATAAAAATAAAATAAAGTAAAATAAAATAAAATAAAAATAAAATAAAATGCAGTTGAGGAAGACACCTGATGTCGACTGCTTCTACACAAGCATGCAGGTGCACCCACATTCACCTAAACGTGTACACCCCCCCACCACCACACCTCTTTAAGGTAAAGATCTCCACTGGCATCTCGGGTGGCTGACTCATACCGAGGGCTGCCTAATCTAGCCGCCCCTTTCATCACACTACTGCCGACCAAGTCACGGCCCCTGGATTGTTAGAGACAGAAGAGAAGGCTGAGGGCGGTGGCATCCTTAACAGATGTTCAAAAGAAGGTGGGCTAATCATAAGAGTATTGGGTGGGAGTCAGGTGATCTAAAGCCATATACTGATTTGCTGTATGACTTTGGGCACCTTAGTGATGGCTTGGTGGAAGAGGTACGGGGCGGTTTTGCTCTTCTCTGTGGGGCTCAAGGAGTAGTTCAAGAGTTCTGGGTTAGCCTTGACTTCCCAGGTACGATAGCGTTGTCCATTGAGTAGGTACCAGGTGTTGTTATCATGCTGGATGAACTTATTCAGTTTCAGGCCAAGCTTCTCGACATAGGTGTGCACTAGCCTGGAGAAGACACAGACATAACATCCTTGTTCCTTCTGGTCCTACAGTAGAACTGCTTCTGGGAAAAACCAGTGCAACCTTGTGCCCAGGAACTCAGGCCAACTGCTTGTTCAACTGTAATCTCATTTCATGTTGTGGAGCATTAGCTCCCCACCCCCACCCGCCAAGGTTGGAGAGGATGAGAAGTTTACTGAGTTAAGGCCCTTTATGGAGACTCAGCTAACAGGACTCAGAAGTAGAGACGATGTTCTTTGTCTTAGACAGAATTTGGGACCCGGTTGTACACTTTTTAAGTAACTTTGAGGCTGTACTTAACGACTTCCCCTTTGGGCTGGTTGCAGTTGTTTTTGTTTTGGTGGTTTGTAGGCTAAGTGTGGCTTCAAACTGTATTAAAGGAAAAAAAAAAAAGAAACATCTGTGAAGATATGGTCTAGAATAAAGTTAGTATTCCATAAATGGTAAATGTTGTTGATAGTAGCGTGTTACGATTTCTCGGCATATTTTGATGTGATTGACAGATAGGAAACTGCCGATATTTACACTGAGCAGTTTGATGAGTTGACAGCAATGACTGTAATTGTCAGTTTGGGAGCTGTCACTTCCTGTGTGTCTGTGGACTTTCTGTGACCTTGGTCTTTTCTCTGAAACGGGAGATGAGTATCAGCCCTTGACTTACTGGGCTGGATCACATGACACAGTGAATCTGAAAGATCTGAGCCAGGATGGCATCAGGGTCCCTCCTGCCCCTTCCTCATCCTTCGTGTTCCCCTTTTGCACGGGACTTACCTGTGGCTTTCTGGGATTCGCATCGGTCCTAGTTCAAAGTACCAGCCTTCCTCCTTGTTTCTGAGTGTGACCACCCGACCTCCTACACGGTCACTGGCCTCCAAGATGGTTACCTGGAGTTCAGAGAGAGAGAGAGAGCCATCCTTTCTCCCCACCCCACTTCTTGCCTTCAGACAGCCACAGGCTCTGGCCTGGAGCCCGGAAACATGCAGGATAACCTCACTGGGGCTGTTTGTTCCAGAGGGCCCTTGCCTGGTAGCACAGGTCTTCATGCTTGTCTCCGTAAGGACACAAATGACAGTTAGCAATGGTTAAGGGCCAGGGCATTTGGAGACTGATGGGTACACGTAGTTATGCATTGTTCCTTGTCAGGCTACTCACTGTTTTACCCCCCAAGGAGGCAAATTGGAGGCTGATGATCAAGGCCTTTCAAGACCATCTTACCTTGTGGCCTGCATCCTGTAAGGTTTTAGCTGCTACTAGGCCTGCCATGCCAGCTCCAACAACTGCCACGCTCTTGGACAGTGGAGAGGTACGGAGCCCATTCTGGGCTATGAGAAGGAAGGTCTCATAATCAGGATCCTGGAAACATTTGACAAGGTCTTCATAGAAGGCAAGGCAGCTAGAGATGGACAGCAGGATCTCCAAAATAAGGATGCCTGGGGGCAGAGAAAGCAAAGAAGGTGTGCTTTCTGGAGCCCAGGCTCTGGGACCTGTTTACCCAGGATGAGCTTGGCTATGGGAGACGGTGCAGGGCAGTCAGGTGTAGGCAGTGTCTGGCAAGTGTGTGGTTGCGGATATGAACATTTGGTATTATGCCTATATGAAGGCGGTTGTGTCACGGTGGGTATGGGTATATTGTGAGCTGTCGTGTTATTTGTGTGATTTATGCGTGATTGTGAATGTGGCTTGCCCCCCTGGAAGCTCGTGGGTATGGGAGGTTCATAGCTGACTACACGCGCGTCTTCTGCTGGTGGGGAGTGTGCATGTGTGCTCATCTGTGAGTGTGTAAAGGACCGTGGCTGTGTGCACCTGTCAGTTTGTGGGTGGGAGTGTGGTTGTAGTTTGGGCTTGCTTCGTGTGGCCAAATAGTTCATGGCAGTATGTGAGCGATGTATTTGTGGAACAGCGTGGGCACCTGAGTATGGGGAGGTGAGGCGGGCTGAGAGCTGGGGTGGGAGTTAGTGAGGAAGGTGAGCTGCGTTCCTCTGCTCGAGGCTGAGTGAGAAGCTGGGTGCCTGTGGGTTCTGGAAGTACATCTGGAAGGTTGTACATCTGTGTGGGAGGAAGGTTCAGTACTCTCGGAGAGAGCGAGGTATTGGCTGTGGCAAACAGGCAGTCCCTGTGTTTGCTCCAGCCTCATCTATGGATCCTCAAAGCTTCCCAGATATTGAATGCGATATCAAGGTGAGAACTCATCCCTCAGATAGTTAACGGCTATCGTATGGGTAACAAGTATTGAGCGGCTTGAGTTTGTTTCCCACAGTTAGCTGGTCTAATCTGACACGAAGGGCTCTGTGGTTTCCTCCGTGTCACCTGCCCTTTAGTGGACCAGGGACGGACTGGGCACTCTGAGTTCCTCCCAGAAGCTCTGAGTTGTTGGCTGGAGCGAACCCCTTTAGTTTGGTCTTTGTAATGTCGAGGCAACTGAAGCTCTTCAAAGAGAGAGGATTTTTAGGGGCCAGCAGCTGAGGAGGCACATTAGACCTTCCCCAGTGTGAACACAGCTTTCCACTGGGGCAACTGGTTAGAAAAGAGGCGAGAGCCACCAAGCCCAAGGGAGAGGATCCCCAGTCCCTGCCCTCACCCCCAGATGTGCTTCAACCTTCTTAGGCGGACTCCTGCCTTTACAGTTTCCCCTGAGCTATCAGTATTTGTTTCTTGGTCTCTCTGTGCTTCCCCTTGAGTAGCTCCAACCCCCAGACACATCCTCCAGGTCCCACCTCCACCAAACTCATTTTCAACACCCTGACCCATCCCCAGACCCTGGTAAAGCCGAATCCCTGTCTAAGTTTTTTTTTCTCTTTCCTCTTACATGGTCCTTGGCTGAGACATCCTCAGACCTACATCCAACCCATTGACCCCTATCCTTCTCCCCTCCAGCACCTACGCCTGGTTTGGTTCCTAACACTTCCTTGTTCAGTCTCTTCTGGACCTTGAGGAGGACCCCACTTACCACTCATCTTGGCCGTGGCTCTGAAACTCATGCTGAAATCCGAGCATCTCATCCTCTCTTTATGAAGAAGAACCAGCACCACTCTGTCCGTTTTTGGCTCTGCTCCCACCACTCCGCCCCTGGCTCTGTTGACTCAGCCAAGGAGGGCAGCCCTAAGGCCTGACCCGTCAGGTGAAGTGACAATCACAACTGACTCCACCCCTCCCCTGTCTTCTTCACCTTCCCTCGGACAGTGTCCTCACACACAAGGCCCCTTCTCTCCCAGCCTAGCCCTTAAAGTCCTGTTGCTGAGTCGGAGGAGGGGAATGGGAGCAGGTGGGCCATTCTAAACTTGCTGTGCTCTCCCTGGGACAGGGCGAAGGCTGGGTTGGACATCTAGTCTCTGAACTGCCAGCACAAGCCACAGCTCCTGACTGCCCCACTAGAGAATGCTTGATTTCCCACTGCCATTCCACCACCAAGACCCTTCATTCTGATGTCTGTTTGGGATAGGGTCTGGCCACAATCTCCTGTGCAAGGATCATGCTCTCCTTGCTCCCCTCCCTCTAAGGCTTCCTGGTAGGCAGAAGTCTCTGGCTTGACCCATTTGCTTAGGGGGATTTTCTGCCCCTTCCTCAGGGACCTCCAGGCTTCCTCAGACACAGTACATTTCTCTGGCAATGGACTTCTTTCCGTAGGATCGGAGCTAGGTGGCTGTTCTGCCAAGACCAGCTTTTGTCCACAAGCTGGCTGGCAAGAGAAATGAACAGAAAGTCTGCCCAACCAGCATCAAGAGGCTGGGCAGAGGACTGGAGTGGGGGTGGGTAGGGGCACGGGTATCCAGGGCTCAAGACTGGGAACGTGGCATCAAAGTGGGATGGGGAAAGGGTTGGCAACAGTAGAATTGGCTGAACTGGTCTGAGTCCTGATTTGCCCCCGGGATATGCAAATGATACTTTCCTGAGCTTGGATTTTCTTATCCAAAACACAGGCCAATAATACCTTCTTTCTAGGAATTTGATTTTTTTTCCCGAAGTATCTTATTGTATAGATCAGGATGACTTTGAACTCTGAATCCTCTTGCCTCAGCTTCCTGATTGCGAGGATCATGTTACTATACGCTTCATCCCTTTTAAGGCTGATCCAAGATGATGTGTTTGGTATAGCTGTTTTCTTTAGGTTTGACATCACCATACTGGAGCAGCACAGGTATGGTGACTTGGGGAAGACTTTGGCTGTAGGCAAGGCAATAGAATAATCAGAGCACGGCTGTAACTATATTATAATGTTTTTAGCCTGTCGAAACTATTGTATAGTTATTAGCCAAGTCTAGGATAATGATGCTGTTAACACTCCCTCGTGGAGGGAGGAGGAGAGGTTCTCAAGTCTTTGAGATTCCCGTCAGCATTGCCTCCTGACCACAGGCCCTTGGGTGGTAGGATATGTCAGAGGCAGAAGGTTGAGTTGGAACAACCCGTGAGTCACCCATGCTCCTGTAATTAAACCAGCAGCACATTATTTCAGCAGTGTAATGTGTGTGAAGACTCTGGCACAGCGTCTTGTGAGTGTGAAACGGTATCTTTCTATGGTTTTGATTTCCAGTTCCCGATGCTACTGATGAGGAATATCTTTTACATGCTCATTGCTCAGCCATACGTGCCCTTCAGAGAAATGTTTATGCAGGTCCTTTACCCATATTACCAATGAGTTATCTTTTTCTAAATTGTTGAGCTTTAAGATTTTATTCTTTTTATATTTATTTTTATATTATGTGTTGATGTGTTTGGCTTGAATGTGTGTCTATGCGCCACATGTGTGCAGTGCCCCTGGAGGCCGGAAGAGGGTGTCTGATCCCTTGAACTGCAATTGCAGATGTTCATGAGCATCTGTGTTGATGCTGGGAACTGAACCTGCGTCTTCTGGAAGAGCAAGTGCTCTTAGCCCTTGAGCCATCTCTCCAGCTTAGTGCTTTAAGATTTTGAAAGATTATCAGATATTTAATGTGCAAATATTTTTCTGTGTATCTGTACTATCACGTTCTCTTCTCTTTTTCAGCGATTTTATTTTTTATTAATTCCCTGAGAATTGCATACGATGCATTTTGATCATAGTCACTTTCAGCCCCTCCTTTTAGCTCTTCCCATATCCATTCTCCCATCTCTAACTCCCCCATTCTGTGTCCTCTTTTAATAACCCATTGACTCCACAGCCAGCTGCTAATATGCCCGTAGGTGTGAGGCCGTCCAGCGGAGCATGGTCAGACTACCAGGTCCAGGCTGGCTTTGTAGCTGAGGTTGGAACCCTGCCTCCGTCTCCCATGTGCTGAAATTACAGGCTTGCGGTACCACATCTGGTTGACTTTTCTTGATGGTCATAATTAACAAATATTATTTGTATTATAAAAGCTTCCACTTTGATAAAATTCAATGAACTATTTTTCTCTTGTTACTTTTGGAGTAGATTTAAGAAACAATTGATTCAAGAGCATGAAAATTTACTCCTATGTTTTGTCTTAAAACTATCATTTAGGTCTTTGGTTCATTTTGAAATGGTTTTTTTTTTTTTTTTTTGGTATGGTATATGATAAGGGGCCAATTTTATTCTTTGCTCGTGGGCATCCATTTGTCTCAGTACTATTATTGAGAACACTATCCTTTCTTCAGTGAACAATCTTTCTGTCCCTGATGACGATTAATTGACAATAAATCTTAAGGCTTATGTCTGGACTGTGGGTTCTAATGTATCACATTCTGTGTTAGTCCTTATGCCAGACCACACATCCATGTCTTGGGAGTAGGTTTTGAAATTCAGAAACAAGAAATATCCAACGTTGTTCTGATATTTCAAGATTGTTTGATCCATTCATTCCGAGTTCCTTGACTATTTAGAGGAAAATAGCTGCTAGGTTTATGAAAGAGGTGTACCAATTGAATCTGCCGATCAGCTTAGGACGTATTGATATCTTGACAGTATGAAGTCAGGGCTGGAGAGATGGTCAGTCATTAAGAAAGAAAAGTATGTGCTGCTCTTGCCAAGTTCAGCTTGAAGCACTCATGTTGGGTGGCTCACAACTGCTTGTAACTCCAGCTCCAAGAGATCTGACACCCTTTTAGGGACTCTACGAGCAACAGCAATCGCAAACGCACACTCTGTCCCCCATACACACACAATTAAACATAAAACAAACCTTAAAATCATGATTTAAAGTCTTCTGGTACATGAACTTCGAAACTCACCATGTTACTACATGACCCGAATGCACATCACGAACTCAGTGTTGTTTGATTTTTCAGGTTACAACGTGGCGTGCTCGGCAGCTATACGTCATCAAATGTCACTGTGCATTCTGGACGAGCACTAGCAGTCCTCATGCAAGAGCGGTTTGCATGAGGAAGTAGCTCAAGCGGCCTACTCCTGCTACTCTCCCCTCTACAGGCTGAACTTACAGTCTCCCTATGTTCTCTATGATGGGCTGAGGAGGAGCAGGTGCATACTGGTTACAGCTGGTTCTGTGTGATGTGCCTGCCCTACTTGAAAGGAGACAGCTAGAACACCATGTCTCTCTCTAGAACATGCCTGAGGACAATGGTGAAGAGAAACCCTCCAGGGGACATGGCACTGAGCAGGGTATTTGTTTGTTCCTTTGGTTTAGAAGAATAAATGGCTTACAGGTAAAAGTCTATATTGGCTAATGCACAGCGGCCATGAGTTGGCCAGATGCGTGGCTAGATAGTCAGGGACGATTAGATAATTTGTGAGAGTGAGTATGGAGAGAGATCTGTGGATAACTATCCTTGAACTGGAAAAGGGAAAATAAAATTGTGTCTCATATAAATGCTCACAAAAGGGTCTAAACGGGAAAGACAGAGTTGGCGAGGTAAGTGGGTAGGATGATGCTCTCTGTGGATATCAGCCAGCCTCTTTCCGTCAACACTGCCCGATGGGATCCTAAACAAAGCAGCTAAGATGTCAGGGATGAAGGTTATACTTTGGCTCAGCAACAAGACTATGATCTAATTTTATTCTCTTTTATCTTCATTCTTTATAGAGAGAGTTAGTTATTAAGCAATTTGCCAACGTATTACCACATGCTAACTCCCAGCTTGCTAATTATAGGTTTGTTCCTGCTATTAAATGAGTTATTGCAAATCGACACTTAAAAGGGCACCAGGCACAGGAAGAAACACGCCATGAGAGTGTGCTGTTATCACCATTATGATGATGTAATCTCTGTTCATATTTCTGTTGTTATTGTTATTGAGATTAGACTCTACTCTATGTCTCTTGTTGGCTCCTACAGGATTCATAGCCTTGGAGATGTAAAAATCCATAATTCAGGATGCTGAGGGCAACAGGGTGAGATAGAATCTCATGATTGGATAATTAATTGTTGCTGGACAGATGGACAGATCTTGCTCCAGCCTCTTAGAGAGTACCCAGGGGTGATGGATGGGACACGGGGCTGAGGGGCAGGCCATCGATATTCTGGACTCTAGCTTTAACACAGCTGGTTTTGAAGAAGATTTCTTTTGTGGGAGCAACTTGAGTTTTCAGGAGTAGGGTTGTACTGACCCTGGAGTCCTTTGCTGACTCAGAGGGTAGCAAATGACCAAACTTGGTGTTGGTGTCTTCTTCATGCTTTGACCACCGTCATCATCGTTTTCGTCACGGTGATGTGAATGGGGAGGCGGTGAGCAGCCTCTCCTAGGCCTCCTGTGAGGACCTGGATGAGAAAACGCACGTGAAGTGCTTTGTAAACCATGACGTTTAGTATGGTGTCCCACGGGGCTATTTCAGTGCTCTCAAACGCTAGCATCGGCACAACCCGCTATTCCCCTCGGCTTCCCTCCCCAGATCCTAATCCATATAACTTTTTGAAGTGCTCATCTTACCAAAACGAGCCGACTCTCACATGGCCCCTCAAGGAGGCATTGTCAGCTGGAGCCAAGTAGGGATTCCAAGATTGTTAGGGTTGTAGTGGCTGCTAGCTTTCCCTTTCTCCCTGTGTGCCTGTGTGAGGGTGTCAGATCCCTTGCAGCTGGAGTTACAGACAGTTGTGAGCTGTCATGTGGGTGCTGGGAATTGACCTCCGGTCCTCTGGAAGAGCAGCTAGTGCTTTCAGTTGTTGAGTCGTCTCTCCATCTCCAGCTTCTCCTTTCTCAAAGCTCAACACCTCCCTGGAGCCTGTGGGCTTACCTTGTTCAGAAAGAAACCGATAGACCAGCGGTTCTCAACCTGTGTGTGACCACCCCTTGGGTGGTCAAATGACGCTTTCACAGGGGTCACCTAAGGACATCTGCATATCAGATATTTGCATTATGATTCTTAACAGTAGCAAAATGACAGTTAAGATGTAGCAATAAAAATATTTTGTGGTTGGGGGTCACTACAACATAAGGAACTGTATTAAAGGTTTGCAGCATCAGGAGGGTTGAGAACCACTGCTCTAGAGTCTCCTTTATTCCTTATGCTGATCCCTGGGCTGGCAACCCATGTCCATGGTGGAAAATGACCAGCTTCCAGCAAGGAGATGTTTTGATTAGAGTTCATGTATAGCTATCATCATAAATTTAGAAAATTAAGCACACTGTGTACTTTGAAGATTCAGCCTTGACACAGGAGGCAAGTGGCCAGATTTTGGTGTTGACTTTCCCATTGTCTAGTTGCATGATCTTTGCCAGACACCTCCTATTTTCTGGGTTCATTTATCTGAAAAAAAAAAAACAGTTAGGTAGGGCCATGCTTGGCTATCTTTAAGCACTGATATTTAAAAACTAACATTCCATCCTCTCTACGGCTGTCGGTTGATTCTTTCCTGAGGTGGGTGACTCCATCTCTCTGAACTTTGGAGATGAAGGTGAGATGAATACTGGTCCAGATTAGACTGGCTCTTAAGAATGAAGTGAGTCCAAGGCAGGCTGATCTCTATGAGGTTGCGGCCAGCCTGGTCTGTGCAGTGAGTTGCCTGCTGCAGAGTGAGGCTATCTCAGTGACCTGCAGGAGGAGTTAGGTTAGTAGTGGAAAGGAGTCTGGGCTCCTTCCCTCCCTCCCTCCTTCCCTCCCTCCCTCCTTCCCTTCCTTCCTTCCTTCCTTCCTTCTTCTCTCCTTCCCTCCCTTCCCTTCCTCTTCATCCCTCCTCCCCCTTTTCCTCCCTCTCCTTTTTTCTTTGAATTTGAATGGTTTCCAGAGTTTGTAGTATAAATACACCTATCATAGCCAAAGTCAATGCAGTAACATTCTATCACTGAATGTGCTTGCAGTTTGGCTCAAGCAATCCAGTATCCTAACCATCTGTCAACACACACAGACCGAGGACATGTGTTCAAATCACTGGCATAGGAAGACTATTGGACCTATAATGTCACTGAGTTTTAAAATAGATAGATAGATAGATAGATAGATAGATAGATAGATAGATAGATAGATAGATAGATTTGTTTCTGTGTTTTTGAAACAGGGTCTCCCTATGTAACCTTGACTGACCTTGAACTCACTTTGTAGGCCAGGCTGGCCTTGAATTCATAGAGATTCTCCTGCCTCTCTGCCTCCAAATCTGGGAAGTTTGAGTTTTGCTGTATTAACTTTTTGTTTGTTCGTTGTTAGTTCTAGAGATCAAAACTAGGGCTCAAGCCTACAAGCCAAACGCTTTGTCTTTGAGTCACATATTCAGTCGGGCAGCCTTCGTTTTTCGTGTGGTTTATTTAAATGCTGTTTTATAGTTTCTAAATTACAAAACTGTTATCAGTTGATCTGTGGTCTCACTAGGAAGAGTGTCACAATTCAACCTCCTTTTAACTAGTAAAAAAATCAGTGTCCAGACAGAGCTGGGATGGTCATTCACAGTTGCAGGATGTTGACCAGCCCTTTGTGCCAGGGCGCTCAATGCTGTCACACTTAATTCTCCCAGAATCCTCAGAGGGGTAGAGGGTATGCCAGCCTTTAAAAGAGGAAGCCACTGAGCTGAGTGTAAGAGCACATGCAACAGAACTTTCTAGATCGGGATCCAAATTCTGTCTCTACATCTGTGAGACGTGAGCTCCTGCAGGGAAATCACATCATGGGGGGCAAAGGGGGTGACACTGCTGACCATGGGATGCCAGGTTTAAGACCTGGCATAAGGTTGGTGTGTCATGGCAGACTCTTGATTATCACAGGAGAGCCTGGGTAACTCGCAGAGCTATTTCATAGGTGAAGAATGGAGGACTTTGACTTGCTTAGGGGAGTTCAGGAAGAGATAGAAGGGTGACTCAGATGTAGTCTAATTGAAACACTGTGGCACAGGGGTCTAGGCACTAAAAGAGACACCAGGATAAAGATTTAAGCCATCAGCATGTCAGCCAGTGTTCAGGTACCATCTCCGATGCTCTGAGCTGCTCATATTCCTCAAGCAGGCTGAATGAGGAAATAGATCACCACCCCTTCCTCTGTGGCTTGGTTTCTTCTTCGCTGTCCCCAGAGGCCTTTTTTTTTTTTTTTTTTTTTTTTTTTTGGTAGTGTTCTTGCTGTTAGCATTCGGGGACCTCCATCTTTGGCACTGGGGCACTTGGAGGCGGGGCCTTAGAACCTCAGTCGGGTGTCCCAGCAGAGGAGGCTGAGATGGCTGAGCGCCCCTTTCTCTGCACCCCAGCATCCTTTGGACAAGACCTTCAGGGGCAGTGCTGGCTTGTTCCATGGGGGAAGTCAGAAGGCTCAGCCCTCAGACTCTCAGAAGCCTCGGGGCCATTCTGGGAACAGGGATGCCTGGAATCCTGACTATCTGGACTCCTTTGCCCATGGGCTTCCTGGTCAGAGCCTTTTCTTTGGAGAGGCACTCAGTTACAGTCCTGTGGTAGATGCTCATCTTAGGTTGTTGGCAAGACCCAGGTGTCCGTGAGGCTGGTAGCCAGAAGCAGCCAGGACACTACCTCCAGGTTTTCCGTGTGTGCATACTAACTCTCTTGTAGCCCCTTCCCTCAAGCCTGCTCTCTTTTCCTGGCTGGCAACCATGTCAGTCCTCTCTCTTCCTTCCTCAAATAATTATTTACTGAGAATTCCAGTATGTCACCAGAGTGGTCATAATTTCCCAACTCAATTTCCACCGAGTTTCCAGTCCCGGCACCGTCTTGTGATGAGATGTCCCTCTCAGCTAGAAGCGTTTGGTTCAGTTTTGTGTGGTGACATTGCTTCTGCTTCTAATTCTACATGGGCCGTGATTCCTTGGCACCCCATGTGAAATCTCACTGAGCTCAATAAACTTGACTAGGTGTGCAGTGTGAAGACTGCATTCTTTGCCTCTCCCACTTCAGAGCCTGTGTGTCAGAGCAGAGAAAGCAGTGACTGAGGGCCAGGCTCGGATGTCAGACCATGTCAAGTCATCTCCCAGTTCCTCCTCCTCCTCCTCCTCCTTCTCCCCCTCCTCCTTCTCCCCCTCCTCCTCCTTTTCTTCCTCCTCCTCCTCCTCCCCCTCCTCCTTCTCCCCCTCCTCCTCCTACCCCCCCTCCTCCCCCTCCTCCTTCTCTCCCTCCTCCTCCTCCTCTTCCTCCTCCTCCTCCTCCTCCTTTTCTTTTGGTTTTTCCGAGACAGGGTGTCTCTGTTGTACCTCTGGCAGTCCTGGAACTCACTCTGTAGACCAGGCTGGCCTCCCCCTACTGGGTCCAACTGCTTTCTTTGTCAACACTGGGTATATTTCATTGTTGCCGTTCTGGTCGATGGTGGTGCTGCGGGTGAAAGGCTGGGGAGAGAGGAGCATGAGTTCCAGCTGAGTCTCCTTCCAGAGTTCCCAAATGCTGAGCACCGCTTTGCTAAGTTAGTGGCTATTTAGTCTCTTTTGTGAAGCGTCTCTTACGTCATCCAGGATTATTCTATTTAGAGTTTGTTCTCTTGTTACTTCTTGTTCATAGATTCTGGTTGATGACTTTTCTCTTGGTGGTAAGTACTGTTTGTGTGTCCTTTTAGGAAATCTTCAACAGGGGCTGGAGAAATAAATGTCTCAGTGGTTAATAGCACTGGCTGCTCTTCCAGAGGACCTGAGTTCAATCCACAGCACACACATGACAGCTCACAACCATTTGTAACTCCAGTTCCAGGGGATCCACCACCCTCTTCTGGCCTCCAGGAGCATTGCACCAATGTGGTACACGTACATAATGCTGTCAAAACACTCATACGAATAAAATAAAAATAAATAAATCTTAAAAAAAAGCTAAAGGTATTTCCTGACTTTTATCCTAAAATTGGTTGCTTTCACGTTTACCATGTAAATCTAACGTCAAGCTGGAATTGACTTTTGTGTGAAGTGTGAAGTAGGAATGAGACATGAAGACACTCTTATACAGGAATATCTCCACGGTTCAGCAGCATCTGTTGGGAACTCCACTTCTCCCTCTGCACTGTAGGATCGAACCTGTCATGAATCATTCGACTGCATGCACACGGGGCTGTGTCTGAGGCTCCTTTCTTCTGTCCATCCATCTATTGGCGCTTGTGTCAACTTCCCACTCTGATGACTAACTTCACAGTAAGCCTTGCCAACTCTCTGCTGCTGTTGCGGTACCAGGGCCTGAACCCAGGAGGCTGCGCGCAGGCACGGGCCCAACCGTGAGCTGCACCTTCAGCCTCGGTGTGCGATAGGCTTCCAGTCTTGTTTCTTTCTTTCAAGACTCCCCAGTGTTCCATGTACGTTTTATAACCAGGGGATTAATTTTTGCCCAAACAAACAAATCCCCAAAATAGAACTTTTCGGGTTTTGACCGAAGTATACCAAAGTTATAAATCACCTTTACGTCGTTACGTTGTTTATGACGTATTCCATCATTTTTATTTTATTTTCATTTTATTTTATTTTACTGAGATCTTCAATAGTTTACCTATGTGTGCCTGTGCATGCGTGTGTGCATGCGTGTGCATGTGTGTGTGCACATGTGTGTGTGCATGTGTGTGCGTGTGCATGTGTGTGCATGCGTGCACGTGTGTGTGTGCGTGTGTGTGCCTGTGCATGTGTGTGTGCATGCATGTGTGCATGTGTGTGTGCACATGTGTGTGTGCATGTGTGCGTGTGCGTGTGCGTGTGTGTGTCTACTCACTGATGTACAAGTGTGGAGGTCAGAGGACAGTTTCTGTGGGGATGGATTTCTCCTTCCACGTTTACGTGGGTTCTGGAGATTGAACTCAGGGGTCAGCCTACGTGGCATGTACCCTAAGTGCACTAAGATGTTTCTGTCTCATGTGACTCATGAATCCACCTGTCTGCTCCCTGATGGGAAGGAAGGCAGTGTGACCTAGATCTGCTCTTACTGCCATGCCTCCTGTCATGGTTGGTTGACTACGGCCTCAGGCTCTCTGTCTGAGCAGACTCTTCCTCCAGAGGCTTGTGTCAGGTATTCCAGCATAGCAATGAGGAGCACAAGTAATAACGTGTTCATGAACTGATGAAAACAACAGGCTCACATGTCAGGGATGGAGACTTTGCATGGGCTCAGCACTGTGGCTTCCAACTCCCTTAGAGCAGGCCTGGCTTCACCCTCCTTAGGGTCTGTTCTTCTGGAGAGTTGTATGTGAAACATTGGCCATTTACACCACTCATCTTTCTCTCTCATTTTTTCTGCATGTACACCTGTATGCCAAAAGAGGGCATCTGATCCCACTATAGATGGCTGTGAGTGACCATGTGGTTGCTGGGAATTGAACTCAGGACCTCTGGAACAACAGTCAGTGCTCTTAACTGCTGAGCCATCTCTCCAGCCCCACACCAATGTCTTAACATACAATGTTCTGTCTGTAGACACTGGTGCCTTACTAACTCTACAGTTCAATTTGCTGACCTGGAAATCAAGGGTGTCACTACATTTCATTGGGATGTTTGGGCTGTGAGATGAGTTATTTTCAGCAAGCTTGAATTTTCCTCATGCCGTTGAAGAAGGAAGAGGAGTGTGACTCAAACAGTCTCACTGAAAGTCAGATTTTGGGCAGTAAAAGAGGACTCAGAGGGCTTAAGTCCTTGACCTGTGTATCTGCTGCCCAGGTCCCCCTTCCTCTACTCTGAGCTGCTCCTACCCCCATTAGTCTAGAGAGGGAATAGGCACCCAGCCTCCCCTGTGGCTGTTTCCTCTGGCTGTGCCCCCAGGGCCCCACTGTAGTGCTCCTGTTCACAGTATCTGGGGAATCATCTTAGCACCCCAACTGGAAACAGAAATAGTCCTTTCCCAGCTCTCCTGGGGAGAGTAAGAGAGGAGTCATGGTTGTAAAACCTCAGCAGTTGGTCCCTCTGGGAGGAGGGAAGATGACTGAGCTTGCCTTTGTTAAACAGGAATTTATAGCTTCCATCTTTAAGAGCCAGGTCTGGTCTACTCTTTGCAGGGAAAGCAAGCTATTCAGCCCCTCAAACTCTACAGCTCCTTGGAATTTTACTGGGAACCTTGTTGCCTAGAGTCCTGCCTCTCTTGACTGAGTTACATAAGGGTGCTTCCTGTTCAGTCTCTTTCCCATAAGAGGGAGAAACAGTCACCCAGTGACACATTCTTGGATCTAGGAGTGGGGAGATGGTCCTCGGTGCTTAGCTTGTGGGTGGGGTCCAGGCATCTGTGGGACTGGAGATCAGAAGCAGCCAGACTTCCATCTCCAGGTGCTCTGTGCAAACATCTCAGACCCCAGACCTCTTCCCTCACTGCCTGCTCTTCTTTCCTCTCCCCTCTTAGCCTTGTGTCTTCCCTGTCTTCCCTGTTTCTCGTCCTTCCTCCCTTTGTTAATTTAATAAATATTTACAGAGAGTCCATCTGTTTCAAATCATGTCTAGAAACAAAGAATGTGGTGTCCTGAGCTCAAAGATCTCAAGTGAAGCAGAACGTCATGTTCACGAGAGAGCAGGGACACTCTGTGTCTTTAAAGAAGATTTCCCACACCACAGAGACACAGCTTAGGATCCTCAGCCTTCCTGATGTGGGCTTTGTAGGTTTGGGCTTCTGTGTGTCACCTTTTCTGGCCCGGATCTCAATCCTGATGTCTTCCTCCTTGAGTGTTTTGGGCTTACAGACTTGTCCCATCAGGCCTGGTGGACACTGTCAATGAAGACCAAAGCTTCTGGGCTGGGGAATCATAAGAGGCTGTGGGTTACTGAAGAACGGTGACCTCTGAGCTGTGGAAATCATACTTCATGACAGATTGCACTGGATCCTTCTACTTGGAATATACTCGAAGGTCTCCCACATTCAGGTATGGGAGGAAATCTCTTCAGGAGAGTTTAGCCTGTGGCTAGCCATCAGATCTTACTAGGTGGTCTCTGGTCTCTGCTGGATCTCAATAAACTCAACTAGTGTGAAGACCTCCCCATCCTAGCCTCTCCCACTTCAGAGCCTGTATGCTAGAAGCTGTTGGGAGAGACTGACAAACCACCTACAATCCGACTGCTGCCACAAAGAACCTGTAATCTGGAACAAGCTGCCTCTCCTGGCCTTGGGTTTCACCTATAACACACAGGTAAAAATACTTCCTACAGTGAGTTGTTGTGATGTTAAGCTAAAGTTAATAGAACCATGGATAGACTATAAGAATTACCCAATAAATATTAGTTGCATTTATTATTGCAAAAGCTAGGAAATCACCCGTGCAGCCATGCTCTATCGTAGGCAATTCCTATTTAGTTTTGTGGAACTCAGTTAACAGGTGAGGACAAAGGGTGCATCCAAGTTTTTGGTGTCAAAATAGATATCAGACTCATCTAGGATTCGTGAGCTTGTAAGCGGCCAATGAGCAAGGAATGCAGGCTGTGTCCTCCCTGGGTTAGCGGTGGGAAGCCCTAGCACAAGTCAAGGAATGTTTCTGGCTGAGAACTGCTGTGGCCACAGTGCTGACAACAAGGCGCAGGTGGTGGTGCTCCTGCATGAGGAGAGGCTCAGGAAGTGTCTTAAGCTGTGAGAGAGGCAGAGGCATGCAGGGCACCAGGAGTGCTTCCTCCCAGATAAATGCCTGGAGAGAGAGGAGAGGGAGGAGACAGCTGCGTGCTGAGGTGATGCAGAAGTTCACTTTTAGTTATGTTTAAAATGGTTGTTTTGTGGGTTTTTTATTTTTTGAGGGGGGTGAAGGGCTGCCTAGGCCTTGGCATGTGTACTGTCTGAAGGTGCTGGCTTTATGGAATAGGTGTTTGTTGCTCATGATCTGCGTGTGCTATTAACAGAGCACCCGAGGCGCTTAGATACAAATAAAACTCCTAAGAGTAGATGCTCAGCATTCCACTGTCCAGAATGACTCTTGCCATGATGGTGGTTCATTCTGTTGACGTCCGGCAGGCTTTGCACCTATGAATATGCCTTCTTGGTGAGTTCCCACAGTGGCTGACAACTGTACTGAGGTTTAGTCTCTGCAGAGCAGGCAGGTTAGGATGACCTATGCATCAGGTTGAAATGACAGAACTTGGGAGCTCTTAAAAGGCTTCCCTTTAAGGTCAGAGAGGTCCAATGTGAAATCTTAGGGAAACTGCTACAGGACTTACCCGAAAAATGTTGTAATGCAGTCAAATATCAGGTGAAGTAGACACAAATTCCCCCTCTTATCAGAAAAGCTGTTAGCAATTGATTCTGTCCTGGGAAAGGGAAAATCAGTTTTCTCCAATGGCGTGACACTGTGAATATCAACCGCACTTCAGGGCTGGCCCAGTGGCCAGCAGTAGTTTGGCAGCAGAAAAAGTCCAAAGGTTTTGTTTGTTTTTTATGCAGTTTTTTTGTGTTGATATCATGTGCGCTGTTGATACATTTTCTTTTAGTTTGTTAGTTGTTTTGCTCTGTGTTTTGCTCTGTCTTGTAAGATAGTGGGAGGAAAAGAACCTGAAGTTGAGCAGGCGGAGATGGGTGGAGGACCTAGGAAGACTTGTGGGAGGGAAAGAGTTATGATCAGAATGTGCTTCATGGAAACAAGTTAAAAAGAGAAATGAGAAACAGAATGTCTTGAAGGAGGAAAGTTCAGGGGCAAAGGGCTCATGGAAGGGCAATTCAGGAGTGCCAGGGGATGATGGACTCCTGACTGGGAACAAAGGGAAGGTCGGCTGTGAGCGTCTGAGCAGTAGACTGGTCAGCAGAGGGGCGGGCAGTGAATTTGAACACTGGGGATGGCCTGAAGTCTCTTTCAGATTTCTGTCCCATCAGAGGCCATTCCTGCTTTGTCCACTGTCCTGTAGTTAGCACCTGACTGGTGTCCTATTTTAGACTATTGGGCAGTGTGTGCAAATGTCCTCTACATGTCTTGTGGAGCACAGGTTTGTGTGTGCTTGTGTGTTTACATATTATTTCAGAAATATAGTTAATCCTTGTATTGGAGAGCAATGCATTGTGAATGTGGTCAGCCTCAGGGAACACAGCCATCCCACACTGAAGAGGTCATTTTAATCCCCTCTCCCACTGGATCAGGTTGCTCCTGTCATTCCTAGGCATATGCTATAGTAGCCATGCTGGTGTCTTGTGGTGTTGTGAGGCTAAGAAGCGGAGCGGGCATTGGCACTGTGGGGTTCCTCTGCAATCCCCAGCTGAGGAATGGTGCTGAGCACCTCTTAACCTCAGCAGTGCTTACTCAGGCAGCTGCCTTCGTGAAGTGTCCCTTAAATGATTCTCTGTTGTTCTATTGGAGAGTCTGCTTTCATGTTTGTGTTTTCCCTAAGTGTTTGTATAAATATTTTGAGCAATTTTTTTTTTTTTACTTATTTAGCTTAGCATTATTTTTTTCTCTCTATGGAAAGTACTTCTTAGTGTGTTCCTTTAGAGAAATCTTTGCTTACCCCCAAATGATGAACATATTTATCTGGTTTGATTTTCCTGCTCACATATGTGCACCATCCATCCGCGTTCCCTGGGAAGGCTACAGTGTCTCTGCGTTGCACACATGAACCTCTGTCATTATTCATTTGACTGTAGGTGCATGGTTCTGTGTTTGGTTTGTTTTCCTTCCTTCATGTATTTGCTTACTGTGCATTTTGCTTATGTTTCAGGAGTGTGTGTGTGTGTGTGTGTCCCCCTCTCTGTGTCTGTCTGCCTGTCTCTCTCTGTTTATGTCTCATTCAGTGTGTTTGTGTGTGCGTCTGTATATCTGTATGTCTGCCTCTCTCTCTCTGGATCTGTGTGTGTGTGTGTGTCTGTTTGTCCATTTGTCTGTCTTTAAATCTCTCTCTCTGTGTTTGTCACTGTGTCCGTGTGTGTGTGTCTGTCTGTTGTCTCTCTCTGTGTCTGTCTGTCTTTCTGTCTCTCTGTGTCTGTCTCTCTCTCTGTGTCTGTCTGTCTGTCTATGTCTGTGTGTGTGGTCAGAGCCTGACATGAATTCTTCCTCAGTTGTTGTCAGTCTTACTCACTGAGTCAAGGTCTCTCAGTTGAACCCAGTGCTCATCATTTCAGCTCGTGTAGCTAGCCCTCTTGCTCTAGAGGTTTCCCTGTCTCTGTTCCCAGAGCTGGAATGAGAGCGTCAGACTGCATAAGCTGTGTTGTGTGTTATACGGGGTTTCAGAAGTTATGTTAGTTGCTTTGTATCTGCACCGTAATCCTGAGACATGAGTGTCATGTGACTCATTTTATAGATGAAGAGGCTGAGCCAAATGAGTTTGAGCAAGTTGAAAAGAGTACACAGAGCCTGAACACTGTGTTCAGAACCCACACCCTGGCCTTTCTTTTTTAATTAAAAAGTATTTTTGGGAATTTTTTTGTATATAGTTTTTGCCTACATGCATGCATGTGCACCTGTGTACCTGGGTGTGGAGGCCAGAAGAGGGCGCCAGATCCCCTGAAAGCGGAGTTACAAACAGCTATGAGCTGTCTGTTCCCCTGAAATAGCAGTCATTGCTTTTAATGTCTGAGCCATCTCTCCAGCCCGTGTCTTCTCTTTGTGTCCACAACTGGCATGTATCATGTGACACATAGATGAACTAGATTCTCTTACAGGCCCCACCATGTGGATGACTCCAGGGCTGAACCACAGCTGGGTTTCTGAGTTCGTCCTGCTCGGCTTCTCCAGGGACCCCACCACCAACAGGGTCCTCTTCAGTGTGTTCCTTCTCCTCTACCTGAGCTCCGTCCTGGGCAATGGGCTCATCATCATGCTGATCTGCCTGGATGCGCAGCTGCACACCCCCATGTACTTCTTCCTCTGCATCCTCTCCCTGTTGGATGTGGGCTATGTCACCACCACCATGCCCCAGATGCTGGTTCATCTTCTTGCTCACTCTCAGACCATCTCCTTTGCTGGCTGCTGGCTGCAGATGAATATGTTTGTTGCCCTGGGTATATCTGAGTGCATCTTCTTTGTAGTCATGGCTTATGACCGGTATGTGGCCATTTGCTACCCACTGCGTTATACTGTCATCCTCAGTTGGGACCTGTGCATATGGCTGGCATCTGGAACTTGCGTCAGTGGCTTCTTCTTTTCTCTGTTACATACATTCTTCAACATGAGCCTGCCCTATTGTGGGCCCAACAAGGTCAACCACTACTTCTGTGAAGGCCCCTCAGTGCGTAGCCTGGCTTGCATGGATACCCACCTCATTGAGATGGTGGACCAGGTCTTGAGTGTTTTTGTGGTCGTTACCCCAATTTCCCTCATCGTGGCCTCCTATGTTCGTATTGCCATGGCAATTCTCAAGATCAAGTCCACCCAGGCCCGCTGCAAGGCTTTCTCTACCTGTGCCTCCCACCTGACTGTGGTCACATTCTTCTACGCTCCAGCCACTTACATCTACATGAGGCCCAACTCCAGCTACTCTGCTGATCGAGACAAGCAGATCTCACTCTTCTACAATACCTTCACAGCCTTGCTCAACCCTGTGGTCTACAGTCTGAGGAACAAAGACATCAAGAGGGCGTTTCTCAAAGTGATGGTGCATGGTAGGGTGGACTGGTGAACCAGGATCCGGGGGAAGCTGGAGTAGAGCGTGAATGATTTATGTATGGGATTGTGTCTTTATTGTATGTAACTGACCTGAATGTCTGAACTAACATAGTACTTGGTAGGTCAGACCAACCATTTCTACAACAAGGTGGTTGTCTTGGTGTACAAGCCAGACATCTCGTTAGTCTGAGTGGATTCTAACTGTTGCTATGTTTGTTAGTTGTAGGTTGGGTGTGGTCTTCTACTCTCTCCTGTGCTGAAGGAGAAGCCTTATCTCTAACATGTCATCCAATAGCAGAAGGAAAGGAACAGTGGATAAACTCAGGATGACTCAGCTTCCCCAGAGATCCCTGCTTCTCTTCATTCTGTGGCCACAGATTTTTAGAAGATGTGTACCCCTCATTCATAGCTAATATTCATTATCAATATTCTCAGATATTAATATTGTCTCTCTCTCTCTCTCTGTCTCTCACACACACACATAAACACACACACACAGATATGCTTGAGAAGTCTCACATGTCCTAGGCTACCCTTGAACTTCCTACATTCCTGAAGATAACCTTGATGTATGATCTTCCTGGCTCCACCTTGCCAGTCCTGGGATTACAGGCTTGTGGCACCACAGCTGGGGCAATGTTTGCTTCCTGGATGGTGTCCTTTTTAGCATAAAAATTTTCACACTGGGAAAATCCAATTCAAGAAATTAAAAAGAACCAGAATTATCCTATGTAGCCCTACCTGGCCTGGAACTCACTGTGTAGACCAGCCTGTCCTCTAACTCAGAGAGATCCTCAGGCCTCTGCTTCTGGAGGGCTGGGAATAAGGGCCTGCTCCACCACGCCAGGCCAGGTGCTTTAACTTTAGCCGTTTTGCAGTGGATCTAAGAAATTGTCTCTTGATCCATTGCCCTGAAATTTTACTCCTATGCTTTGATTTAAAGTTTCTTTTAGGTTTTGATCCATTCTCAATTAATTCTGTTTGTGGTATGTGGCAAAGGCCCAATTACATCCTTTTTCATGTGGATACCCATTTGTCTCGAGAACAAATGTCTCAAGAACATTTTTTTTTTTTTTGCAAAATATTATTCTTTTCTTGAGCAATCTTTATGTCCTTTTCTAAAAATGTCAGTATGTTTTTATGCCTGTGTCTAAGCGACAATCCAGTCTATTAAATTCCATGCAATCTCAGGCCAGTGTCATCCTGTTTTATTTGCTATGGCTTGGTGGGGGGCTTCAAAAGTGGAAAACATGAGGTGCTGCACTATGTCCTCCCTTTCAAGATGGCTGGTGCCTGTCACTGTTGCATCACTGTAAGGAGACACCATGCCAAGTCAACTCTTAAAAGAGAAAGCATGTAGTTGGGTCTTCCTTGCAGTTTCAGAGGCTTAGTCCATTATCATTTTGCAGGGGCGTGGCGACACTCCTGGCGCTGGAGCAGTAGCTGAGAACTACATCCTGATCCACAGGCAGAGAGGGGGACACTAGACTTGGCATGGGCTTTTGAACCCTCAAAGCCCACCCTCAGTGACATACTTCCTCCAAGAAGGCCACACCACCTAATCCTTCTTAGCCTTCTTAAGAGTTCTACTCCCTGGTCACTAAGCGCTGAGGCCTGTGAGCATACCTGACGCTAACTAGAGTCCCCCTGACAGAGATCCTGATTCTTTAGCTAGGGGAATATTAGTCCATCAGCTATATTGCTCCCCTTCTTTGCTAAATTTTCATCTTTAATGAGAATGTCTGCATGGCCTACCCGACCTGGCGGTTGTTGACTGGGAAAGGAATGCAGCCACCTCCTGAAAAACCTTGCAGGCCTTTTTTCTTTAAGTCTTGGCATACTGCAACCATACCACAATAGCCATCCCCGGGGCGGGTGTTACTGCTCCAGGAAGAGATAGGTAGTCTTCAATAGTTGCACACCAAAAAATGAATCCGCACCAGAAGATCTGAATCCAGCCAGCAGGAGCCTCCAGCCATTGGCGGCTCATTGTCTCAGATGTTCTTTTCAAATCCTCTTTGGAATCACCTCGAGGTTTGCAGGCCACCAGGAGGAATGACGCCCAGCTCCGTCCTAGATTGCACCTGCATACCAGGAAGGCCCCTCCTGAGACTGACTGGCCCTTAAAATTTTTGACGAGCAGCATCTTTCTCTCTCTCTCTCTCTCTCTCTGTCTACATCTCCATTCTAGCAGTGTGCTTCATTTTTCTCCTACTCCTTTCCCCCCTTAATATGTACTCTGTTACATTTTCTCATTAAAAACGCTTCTGTGTCTTTATTTCTAAAGTGCGATTGTGCACATCGTTTCTTAAAGCGCATAAGCCTGCCATGTCTGGGTCCCATAGAAGTATGAACCACTGTGTTCATTTGCCATAAATTTCCTTCCCGCCTGTATTCCCTTCCTGAGTGGAGTCCCTCGAACACATCTGCAGAAGAGACTGGTTCCCTCTGCAACTAAGCATTCAAATATAAGATCCCATGGGGCTCATTCATACTCGACCACCACAGACCACTTCTGAGTCCCTTGCACTTTCCATTGAACTTTAGGATATATTCGGCAATTTCAAAAGAGTGACTATAGCTGTCAGTCTTCTGTGGGGGCTCAACAAGGAAGACAGGGAGGTGCTTTTGCAGGTGCAAACTCTACGGGACCTCAGCAGAGGAACCACTATCCTGGCCAGTGCCATACTGGACAGTGGATCCAGCAGGGTCTGATCTCAGGTGTTTTTATTGATTCAGAACTCCTCAGGCGTTCTACTGATAGTGCGGAGAGCCCTCTGATCTTGAGCTTAAGTTCTGCTGTGCATCTTCAGCTAATTCTCATTTGGGACAGCTGCTGAGCAAGGCTAAGTTGTCAAAAAGACAAACCCAGAGGTAGTTCGTTTCAGGGAAGTCAAAGATTACTCAAAGAGACCTTCCTCTTGATCTCACAAAATAAGAGGTTGGCTTTATGGCTAACTAAAGAACAATAATGTTTTGTATATATTTTGATTTACCTTGTTGATTGTGACCTAGTGCTTAACCATGTGACTGTACCTATGCCTTCTCCCTTGTGATCACGAACCTCGTGCCTGCAAGAACCTGGTTTTGTCCCTTGTGATCGTTGCCCTGGCAACCTCACGTATGTCTCTGGTGGAGAAGGGTATAAGAAATGGACAATAAATTATTTGGCCAGTTCAGCCCCTGAGAACTCAAGTTGCAGTGTGTGCATGTTCTGGTTATCCAGGCTATCCTTGAACCAGCACCGTCTGAACTGGTAAGCTGGCCTTATCATGATAGCACATGCAGATCATGACCAATCAAACATCCCTTACATTAATCCAACACCTGCAGACAATGCAAAACTTGAAGCCACAGGCAGTCCTTTATCCAACAGTTGCACAAAACAATTGTTTACACATAACTAAAAATAAACTTCTACAACAAGTGAATCCTGGGATTACGATAGCAGCACACCGAATCTGTGTGTCTTCTTAGGATGCACTGACATCTTAACATGGAAGTCTTCTGATACATGTGAACTCAATGACCGTATATAATCATTGTTTGTAATCCCTAGTGCCCATGATTAACAAGGCACTGATGCACTAGTTCAGAAGCTGTCATGCACAAGAGATGTGCATCATTAAATTTTGTGCGGGTGTCCTAGAGTTAAAAGTTGGCCGAAGTGTGCTTGAACCCCGGAATTCTCACCCTGAGAGTGTCAGGAGTTAGGTTGCTCCTCACTGTCTTAGCCCTGGTAGAACCCAGCTAAACATTAAAAACTTCCTGCTTCACAGGAGGTCTTCGGCAAAGGTTTGTGACTTCGTTGGTACTTATCTGAATGCTGTAGCTGGAAGCCTAGGGCTGAGCCCATTTTCTGATAAGGTGGCTTCCTCTTTCCCTGTGGGACCAAAGCTTAATAGAAGGTGGTTTTGCAGGACCTGGCCCTTAGACAATGAGCTCCACATGGAAATGGTACCACTCCAGTATCCCTGTCTTAACCAATGTCCCCTGTCCCTGGGTACCTAAGAGCCTTGCTTGCCTGGATCCTATAAATGTAACCACCCTTGCTTCAATAAACTGAGAAGTTCCACTGACAACACTCTCCCGGGAATCCTGTTCATTCTCATAGGCTCGCAGATCTCAATTGTAAGACCAGATGGGTGAGCTGTTGACTTACCCTCCCTTTGTGTCTCTTCCCGCCCTGGGGCCCCCAGGTGGTCAGCAAGATCAGGAAGCTACCCTGAGTATTATTTATTTTACAACAAAATGTCAGTGTGCTCACACAGATGCCTCTAGCACTCCATGAAGGCACATGAGGACGTAGCCCAAGTGGTCCATTACAATACCATCCCCTTCACAGCCTGAGCCAGTGGTCCCCACTGGCTGCTCCCAAATGTGGGGTGACAAGGAGGAGCAAAGTCATCCTGATTACACATGGTTCCGTGTAACCTGCCTGTCCAGCCTTAGGTGGACAGCAGAGCACTGAGTCCTGTTTCTGGGACTTGCCTGAAGACACTGTGAAGAGAAACCCTTCCAAGGGACAGAACGCTGTGCAGGGCATTGGGTTGTTCTCCTGGTATGAAGGAGAAATGGCTTCCAGGGAGGAGTCTACACTGATGAGTGCACTGTGGCCCATGGATTGGTTACATGGTCATGCACCTCCATGGAATGTAATTGTATAATTGGAGAGAACGAGTGTGGGAGAGATCTGTGTGCACACACCGGTACCTCCTTAGAGGGAAAAGAGACAGGAAAGAGCACTAAGATGCTTCTGTCTTGTGTGACACATGACACAAAGGTGTCCTCAGCGGGAAAGGACATGCAGAATGAAGGGCACAGGACAGCATTCCCTGCAGACACCTGTTGCCCCTCCCCTGGGCTCCCCTCACTGCTTGTCATGGTAATCTTCACCATGGGAACACACTGGGGGGGGGGGAGAGTGTGTTTCCAGAAAGGTTTAACTGATGAGGGGGGACCCACCCTGATTGGGGTGACACTGTTCCAGGTCTGGGTCCTAGAAAGTGTCAAAGAAGGGGCTGGTCTGAGCAAGGGCATCCGTTTGCCTGCTTCCTGCCTGGGAAGGCAGTGTGACCTGGATCTGCTTTTACTGCCGTGCCTCCTGTCATGGTTGACTACGGCCTCAGGCTCTCTGTCTGAGCAGACTCTTCCTCCAGAGGCTTGTGTCAGGTATTCCAGCATAGCAATGAGGAGCACAAGTAATAACGTGTTCATGAACTCATGAAGAGGCTCATGTGTCAGGGATGGAGGCTTTGCATGGGCTCAGCACTGTGGCTTCCAACTCCCTTAGAGCAGGCCTGGCTTCACCCTCCTTAGGGTCTGTTCTTCTGGAGAGTTGCTTGTGAAACATTGGCCATTTACCCCAACTGTAACATACTAGACACAAAATCCTGTCTGTAGACTCTGGCGCCTTACTAACGCCACAGTTCAGGTTCCTGATCAGGAAATCAAGGGGAACACTACATTCCATAGGATGTTTGGGCTGTGAGATGAGTTGTTATTTTCAGTAAACACTGACTATAAATTCATGAACATCACTACTGTGTGATCATCACTGTCGTCCTTATAGAGTGTGTGCTGTGTTTGGTGACATCTTAACATTCTCTTGTTGCCAGATCTGAGCGTCCCTCTGTTCTCTCACACAGGACTCAGCCTTGGAAACCCAAACACAGGACCCTGGATGCTGAGGACATGTGCAGGCAGATCCTGTGGTGGGCTGATCATCATTGGACAGCAGGACAGATCTTCCTTCAAATCCCCAGAGATCAAAGCAGCAGGGGACTCTGAGGTGTCCGGTAGGACTCAGTGCTGGGAGCTACACACGAAGGTCCCAGCCCCTCACACAGCACATCTGCTTGGCAATCACTTTTACCTGGAGGTTTTAATTTTCATGTCTGTCAAAGTGCAAGGAGCTGGCTGTGCAGGTCTCACAGGCCTTTTCTGACTCAGAGAACAGCAAGTGCCCCACACCAGTACCAGTAACTCTCTCAGGCTCAGGCATGGCAAAGACTCAGTGTCTGCCCTCATATTGGCCCTAAGGCCTCCCTCCTAAGCCTGCTGTGAGGATCTGGTGAGGAAAATCGTGTGAAGGTAACCATGGCCTTCAGGAACCATTTTAAGGCTCTCAGTGTTTAGAACAACACAACTCCTGCTGTTAACCTCTGCTGATGAAAAGACCCGGGCCCCATGCCCCACGGCATGAGCCCCTGTCAGGGTCTACCTGTGAGAGACGACCTCCAAGACCACCTCCAAAGAAAACCCAGGAGACTTAGGATCGATGCAACCGCATGAGGCTTTTAATATCCGGCGCGTCGGGGTTCACCTTCTGCAAGTTTCCACGCAAGGAGAATGGGAGGCGAGTCCCGATTACTTTGTCTTTTGGCATTTTATGGTGTGCAGGGGAAGGGGGCTGGGGATAGGGCGTGCACAACTTTGATTGGCTCAGATTCCCGAGTGGGAATCTGCCTTTGTTATCTTTTAAACTGATTGGCTCTGTTTGTCTGCTGTGTGTGTGTGTGGGGGGGACCCTTACGAGTATGTGACAGCCAGCACCTGGGCAATGAAGCCTGAGGAAGTTTGTTGCTTAATCCTGAGACTCGAAGGGGTCATCGTTTAACTCAGGAATCTGATTCTGGTTCTGAATCTGAATCTGAACCCCAGGTTCCTGGGCCCTTTCACTTCCTTTTCCCAACATGGAATCAGAAAACATTTTGAAGTGTTCATCCTACAAATGAGCCAATTCTCACATGGTCCATTAGCGAGGCCTTGTCAGCCGGGGCCAATTAAGGAGCCCCTGGTTGTTAGAGCTGAGGACCTGCTGTCTTCTCCTTTCCAAAGTCTTCCCCATCAGGCCTCTGAGTCCACCTGGTTCCAAATGAATCCAGGAGAATTTGATGCTTCCTTCATGCTGACCTCTGGAGTGGTCCCAGATCACCTCCAGCAGGCTCAGCTCTGGGCAGCAGGAGAGATTTTGGTGAGAGTCCAGGTATATTCACCGCCTTGAACTCCTACAACTGAGCCTGTGATAGACATGGCAGATTCATCCTCACCCAAGAATAGGTGGCCAGGCCCTGGAGTCGTTCTACCATTCGCTAGCTGGGTGACAAGTGCCCAGTTTTTCATGTCTTCCTGGTCACTGCTCATCTATCTGTGCAATGGGCAGGTAGCACCATTCTTGGGAATCCTTCGGTGTTCCTGTCATTTTAAATACCAGCGTGTGAAGTCCCTTGGAGCATACCTGTGAGGCTCTGTTCTATCTGCCTCCCTTCTTGAGTTCTGACTCTGAAAGGATTAACATCTCCTTTTCTTCTCTGTCTTTTTTGTTAATGCTGGCCACATTCCAAATATACGTTCTGGGGGATTTTGGGCCCTTTCAGTCTTCCTGAGATATTTCCCTGTCATGTAGCTGCTTTTCTGTCATGTTTCTGGCATCTATGCGTAACTCAAATGATATGTGTGTGTCTCTCTGTCTGTCTTGAGCCCATACTCACGAATCTACGATGAAACCTCCAAGTCTAAAAGCACAAGAACCATGGTGGCTTCTGGATTCTATATATGCAGCTCCATCGGTTCTATCTGCTCCTCTCTGAACCTCAGGTTCCTTGTCTAACCTGGTGGAGACCAGTCTCTGCCTGGATTCTAGCTCCTCTCCAGAGCTAATGCGGATCAACAGCACGAGGAGACGTGCTGGCTCAGAGCAGTACACAATGCTTACCAACAGCACTGCGGGAGCCAGGGCCGGGCCAGGTGCTTCTGATTAGTGCTGATTGCCAATGACGAAGGTGTAAATACGCCCACTGTGGCTGCTGGCACTGTTTCCACACTTGCCACTGAACAGCACTTGAGATGACATACCATTGCACAGAAAGCCCCTCAACAGAGGCACCACACTAACCAACCTCCACAACAGAGACCACAGCACATGACGTTGGTTCATCAGGATGTGAAGGACTGACCAGTTATTGCCCTTGCATCATTTTCTAATGCTCTGAGTGATACTCCAGCCTGGAGCCTTTATCTACTCGGGTCTACACAGCTGACTCCACCCCAGACGTGCCTGCCTTTGTTTCCAATACAATTTATCCAATTGTCAGTTTGAAATTAGCTTTTAGTATCGGCTGTTTTCCTAGGATGTCTATTGCCGTGAAGAAACACCATGACCACAGCTACTTTTATAAAGGAAAACGCCTAATAGGGGCTGGCCACAGTTCAGAGCTTTAGGCCATTGCTTTATTCCAATGAGGCTCAACCTCTATAGTATTGTGTCCCTTTAATACGCTTCCTCATGTTGTGGTGAGCCCCAACCAGAAAATTATTTTCATTGCTACTTCATAACTGTAGTTTTGCTATTGTTATTAATTGTAATATGACATGCAGGTGGTCTTAGGTGACCCCTGTGAAAGGGTCATTCCACACCTAAAGAGGTCACAGCCCACTGGTTGAAAACTGCTATTCATTAGTCTTATGACAGTATGCATGTTTACATACAAGCAGACAGTTTACTGGAGAGATAGCTGAGAGTTCTTCATCTGGAAGATCCTCTTCTGCAGGCAGCAGGAAACGAGAGAGACACTGGGTCTGACTTGAGCATTTCAAACCCCAAAGTCCACCTCCAGTTACACACTTTGTCCAACAAAACCAAACATACCCTAAAGGGACACATCTCCTAATAGTGCCACTTCCTCATGATAAAGCATTCAGATACATGAGCCTATCGGACCCATTCCTATTCAAACCTCTGCATTCCACTCCCTGGCCACACAGGCATGTAGTCATATCATCATGCAGAAATGATTCAGTCCAACCTCAAAATTCCCCATCGTCTATGAGAATCTCAACACTTTTTAAAAGTCCAAAGTTCAAAGTCCCTTCTTAGACTCAAGTTAATCTCTTAACTGCCACTCCCTGTAAAATCAAAAATAAAAAAGCAGATCACATACTTGCAACACACAATGGCCCCGAATATACATCACCATCCCCAAAGAGAGGAGAGGGAGCACAGGAGGAAACAGGGACCAAAGCAAGACTGAAAACGAGCAGGGCAAACTCCAAATTCTGAGTCTCCATGTCTGATGTCAAAGTGCTCTTCAGACCCCAAACTCTGTTTAGTTCTATTGAGTACAACACACTTCTATCTCATGGGCTGTGCAACTCCCTGTTAGCAGCTCTCCTCGGCAGGTGTCCCACGACTCTGGATTCTCCAACATTTGAGGTCTCCAAGGCCATCGAGACTTCACCTTCACAGCTTCATGGATTAGCCTCTCTGGGCTTCCATGCCGTGGCAACCCTTACCCATCTCTGAGCAAACCCGCCTGGCTTTGGTTGGTTTCTGTAGCCCCGGAAGGAGATTCTTTAACCTCAATCTCCTATCCTTGACTCTAAAGCCACAACCATGTGGCTGAAGGTGCCAAGTTCAGCTGCTTGCCTGGGCTGGCACATCTCCTTCAGTGACTTCTGCATCAGCTTTCTGCTTCCAGTGCTTTCCTTCACTGCTTGAGCTTGGCTGTCCTGGAACTCATGCTGTAAGCAGGCAGGCCAGGAACACAGAGATCTGCTTCCCTCTGCCACCTGAGTATCAGGACTAAGGGTGTGTGCCATCACATCTGGCCCTAACTTTTTTTTAAAAGTTCCCTTTCCCATGCTGGAAGCTTACCTGGAGGGTCTTTCCTGATGTCACACTCCCTCTATTCCATTTAGCACGAGGTGTGTCTTCAAGCCTTTTCCCTCTTTGCGCACAGGACTTGACTCCATCACCCTTCCTGGTGCTCCTTTTCTCCTCAGACTGTACATTTTGTACTTTTCCTTGCTCAGCTTTCTCCTTTTCATTATAGATCTGCACAAGCATGGCCACTAACTAAGTAACCCAGTCAGTAGTAGGCTTTCTTGAGATCTCCTCTGCCAAAGCTTTTAACCCATAACAGTTCAACTTAGCCTCAGGCAGATTTTTGGACATGGGGAGAAAACAGCCACATTCTTGCCAAAAATTCACAAAAGTGATCTCCAGGCCACAAACTAATAATCTTCTCTTCTGAAAATTCTTGAACTCCCACAGTTCATATCACCCTCAGGATCACCGTTTTCCATGTTCCTAGTAGCATGCCCCATTAAGCCTATAATAAAGTATTCAACTTTCCTAATCCAAAGTTCCAAATCCATATTCCTCCAAAAATAAAACAAAACAAAAATAAAAACAAAAACAAACCAAAATCTAAAAACAAAAAACTCTCAGACAGGCCTATCACAGCAATACCCCACTCCTGGTACCAACATCTGTCCTAGGGTTTCTATTTCTGTGGAGAGATACCATGATCATGGGAACTCTAATAAAGGAAATATTTAATTGGGGGCTGGCTGACAGTTCATAGGTTTAGTCCATTATCATCATGGGAGGGAGCATGGTGGCATGTAAGCAGACTTGGTGCTGGAAAGGTAGCTGAGGGATCTGCTTCCAGATCTGCAGTCAGCAGGAAGAAAGAGAGCCACTGGGCCTGGCCGTAGTATTTGCAATGCCAAAGCCCAAACCCAGTGACACACTTCCTCCAACAAGATCAAATCTATCCCAACTAGGACACACCTCCTAATAGTGCCCCTCCCTGATGACCAAGCATAAAATATATAAGCCTATGGGGTCCATTTCTTTTCAAGTCACCATGACTGTGATTAAGGAAGAGCTCACAGAAATTCTTAAACCTTACCAATCCATCACTCTATGGAGAAAGGATCTTAGTGTCCAGTCTTCTCTTTCTGAATACTTAGGCAACCAAGGCCTAGACAGAAGGCAGGATCCAAGCCAGACATAGAGAAGGGTCAGGGTTGGAGATTTGGAGTCATGAATGTAGGCCGGGAGTCAGGGCAGGGTGCTGGACATCGTCACATTTTATTCTCTTAGCAACTACAGAAGGAAGGAGGTGACTACTGGAATTTTAGAGCAGAGGCAACCCAGGCATTATAACTGCAAGTTCAAGAGAACATGGTCCAGAGCTTGATGTATTTGGACCCCTATTCTTGTTGTAGGAAGTTCCCGCATTCCACTGGTATTGGGGAGTTATTGCTAACTTCCATGTAAGAATGAAATGATCGAGCTTTTTTTTAAATTTTAATTTTTGGTTTATGTGTGTGAGCATTTTGCTCTCATGTATGGATTTATGCATAGTACATGCATGCCTGGGTGCATGCCTGGTCCCTGGGGAGGTCAGAGGAGGGCACCAGATCCTCTGGAACTGGGGAATAATGGCTGTGAGCAGCCATGTGCATGCTGGGAACAAACTGGGTTCCCTGCAGCAGTGGCAACAGCAGCAGTGGTTACAGTGAACTGCTTCTCCGGCTCCCACTGTTGGTGACTCTTCGTCAGCACCAGAGTGGCCGGGGAACTTGCTCAGATGTTGCACAGGCGGAGAAGGCAAGACTTGGATTTTCCTCAGGCAGTTGAAGAAGGAAGAGGACTGTGACTGAGTGTCTCACTGAAAGTCAGGTTTGGGGCAGAAAAAGAGGACTCAGAGAGGGCTGAAGTCCTTGACCTGTGTATCTGCTGCCCAGGTCCCCCTTCCTCTACTCTGAGCTGCTCCTACCCCCATTAGTCTAGAAGGGAATAGGCACCCAGCCTCCCCTGTGGCTGTTTCCTCTGGCTGTGCCCCCAGGGCCCCACTGTAGTGCTCCTGTTCACAGTATCTGGGGAATCATCTTAGCACCCCACTGGAAACAGAAGTAGTCCTTTCCCAGCTCTCCTGGGGAGAGTAAGAGAGGAGTCATGGTTGTAAAACCTCAGCAGCTGGTCCCGCTGGGAGGAGGGGAGATGACTGAGCTTGCCTTTGTTAAGCAGGGGTTTATAGCTTCCATCTTCAAGAGGCAGGGCTGGTCTACACATTGCAGAGAAAGGGAGCTATTCGGCCCTTGAAACTCTAAAATTCCTTGGAATTTTACGGGGAACCTGGTTGCCTAGAGTCCTGCCTCTCTTGACTCAGTTGCCTTAGGGGGCTTCCTGTTCAGTCTCTTTCCCATAAGAGGGAGAAACAGTCACCCAGTGACACATCCTTGGATCTAGGAGTGGGGAGATGGTCCTCGGTGCTTAGCTTGTGGGTGGGGTCCAGGCGTCTGTGGGACCGGAGATCAGAAGCAGGCAGACCTCCATCTCCAGGTGCTCTGTGCAAACATCTCAGACCCCAGACCTCTTCCCTCACTGCCTGCTCTTCTTTCCTCTCCCCTCTTAGCCTTGTGTCTTCGCTGTCTTCCCCGTTCCTCGTCCTTCCTCCCTTTGTTAATTTAATAAATATTTACAGAGAGTCCATCTGTTTCAAATCATGTCTAGAAACAAAGAATGTGGAGTCCTGAGCTCAAAGATCTCAAGTGAAGCAGAACTCTATGTCCACGAGAGAGCAGGGACACTCAGTGTCTTTAAAGAAGACTTCCCACACCACAGAGACACAGCTTAGGGTCCTCAGCTTTTCTGGTGTTAGTTTTGTAGGTTTGGGCTTCTGTGTGTCACCTGGCCCAGAACTTAATCCTGATGTCTTCTTGTGTGAGTGTTGGGCTTATAGAAATGGGGCAGCAGTCCTGGTGGGACACTGTAACTGAAGTCAGAGGCCGCTGGGCTGGGGAATCATAAGAGGCTGTGGGTTACTGAAGAACGGTGACTCCCGTGCTGTGGAAATCATACTCCATGACAGATTTCACTGGATCCTTGTACTCTGAATATATCCAAGGGTCTCCTACATTCAGGTATGGGAGGAAATCTCTTCAGGAGAGTTTAGCCTGTGGCTAGCCATCAGATCTTACTAGGTGGTCTCTGGTCTCTGCTGGATCTCAATAAACTCAACTAGGGTGAAGACTTCCCCATCCTAGCCTCTCCCACTTCAGAGCCTGTATGCTAGAAGCCGTTGGGAGAGACGGACAGTGAGGCTGAGATATCAAACCACCAACAGTTCAACTACCACCACATAGAACCTGTAATCTGGAACAAGCTGCCTCTCCTGGCCTTGGGTTTTCACCTACAACACACAGGTAAAAATACTTCCTACAGTGAGTTGTTGTGATGTTAAGCTAAAGTTAATAGAACCATGGGTAGACTATAAGAATTACCCAATAAATATTAGTTGCATTTATTATTGCAAAAGCTAGGAAATCACCCGTGCAGCCATACTCTATCGTAGGCAATTCCTATTTAGTTTTGTGGAACTCAGTTAACAGGTGAGGTCAAAGGGTGCGTCCAAGTTTTTGGTGTCAAAATAGATATCAGACTCATCTAGGATTCGTGAGCTTGTAAGCGGCCAATGAGCAAGGAATGCAGGCTGTGTCCTCCCTGGGTTAGCGGTGGGAAGCCGTAGCACAAGTCAAGGAATGTTTCTGGCTGTGAACTGCTGTGGCCACAGTGCTGACAACAAGGCGCAGGTGGTGGTGCTCCTGCATGAGGAGAGGCTCAGGAAGTGTCTTAAGCTGTGAGAGAGGCAGGAGCATGCAGGGCACCAGGAGTGCTTCCTCCCTGATAAATGCCTGGAGAGAGAGGAGATGGAGGAGACAGATGTGTGCTGAGGTGATGCCAAAGTTCATTTTTAGTTATGTTTAAAATGGTTGTTTTGTGTATCTTTGGGTGAAGGGCTGCAGAGGTCTTGGCATTTGTGTTGTCAGCAGGTGTTGGCTTTATGTAAAAGATGTTTGATTGCCCATGATCTGCACGTGCTATCAATACAACATCTGAATTGCTTTGGTATTAATAAATACCCTGAGAGTAGACTCTCAGTTTCCACTGTCCAGTATGGCTCTTTCCCTGATGGTGGTTCCCTCTGCTGAGGTCTGGCAGGCTTTGCACCTTTGAATATGCCTTCTTCTGTGTCTTGGGGAGCCCCCAAGTGGCTGACAACTCCACTGAGACAGTCTCTGCAGAGCAGGCAGGTTAGGATGACCTGTGCTTCAGGCTGAAGTGACGGAGCTTGGGAGCTCTTAAAAGGCTTCCATTCAGAGCCAGAGGAACCAGTGTGAAATTTTAGAAAAATAGCTTGAGCAGTTACCTGCAAAATGTTTTAATGCAGTCAAATATCAGGCGAAGTACACACAAATTCTCCCTCTTTCAGGAAAAACTGTTTGCAACTGATACTCACTGGGAAAGGGAAAATCAGTTTTCTCCAACGGTGTGACACTGTGAATATCAACCGCACTTCAGGGCTGGCCCAATGGCCAGCAGTAGTTGGCTAACAGAAGAAGTCCAGTGGTTTTGTTTTTGAACAGTTTTTCTTTTTTTTCAATATCATGTATGCTGTTGACAAATTTTCTTTTAGTTTGTTAGTTGTTTTGCTCTGTATTTTGCTCTGTTTTGTAAGATAGTGGGAGGAAAAAGAACCTGAAGTTGAGCAGGCGGAGATGGGTGGAGGACCTAGGAAGACTTGTGGGAGGGAAAGAGTTATGATCAGAATGTGCTTCATGGAAACAAGTTAAAAAGAGAAATGAAAAACAGAATGTCTTGAAGGAAGAAAGTTCAGGGGCAAAGGGCTCATGGAAGGGCAATTCAGGAGTGCCAGGAGATGATGGAATTCTGACTGGGAACAAAGGGAAGGTCGGCTGTGAGCGTCTGAGCAGTAGACTGGTCAGCAGAGGGGCGGGCAGTGAATTTGAACACTGGGGATGGCTTGAAGTCTCTTTCAGATTTCTGTCCCATCAGAAGCCAGTCCTGCTTTGTCCACTGTCCTGTGATTAGCACCCCAGTGGTGTCCTATTTTAGACTATTGGGCAGTGTGTGGAAATGTCCTCTACATGTCTTGTGGAGTACATGTATGTGTACTTGTATGTGCTTGTGTGTTTACATATTATTTCAGAAATATAGTTAATCCTTGTATTGGAGAGCAATGCATTGTGAATGTGGTCAGCCTCAGGGAACACAGCCATCCCACACTGAAGGGGTCATTTTAATCCCCTCTCCCGCTGGATCAGGTTGCTCCTGTCATTCCTAGGCATATGCTGTTGTAGCCATGCTGGTGTCATGTGGTGGTGTGAGGCTGAGAAGGGGAGGGGGCGTTGGCACTGTGGGGTTCCTCTGCAATCCCCAGCTGAGGAATGGTGCTGAGCACCTCTTAACCTCAGCAGTGCTTACTCAGGCAGCTGCCTTCGTGAAGTGTCCCTTAAATGATTCTCTGTTGTTCTATTGGAGAGTCTGCTTTCATGTTTGTGTTTCCTCTAAGTGTTTGTATAAATATTCTGAGCACTTCTTTTCACTTATTTAGCTTAGCATTAATTTTTTTTTGTCTCTATGGAAAGTACTTCTATGTGTGTTTATTTGAAGAAATTTTTACTCAACCCCAGGCAACATAATTACCCCAGGTAATATAACATAACACAACATAACATAACATAACATAACATAACATAACATAGCATAGCATAGCATAGCATAGCATAGCATAGCATAGCATAGCATAACATAACATAACATAACACAGCATGACATAACAAAATGTAACATATTACCCCCAGGTAATATAATATATCTATCTCTTGATTTTCCTGCTCACATATGTGCATGATCCGTCAGCACTACCTGGGAAGGCGACAGTGTCTCTGTGCATTGCACACCTGAACTTCTGCCATTACTCATTGGAGTGTAGGTGGATGGTCCTGTATTTGCTTTGCTCTCTCTTCTTCATCTATTTATTTACTGTCTATTTTGCTTATGTCTGGGGACTATGTGTGTGTGTATTTGTATGTGTGTGTATTTATAGGTGTGTGTGTTTAGGAATGTCTTTCTCTCTATTTCTGTGTGTGTATTTGTAGGTGTGTATGTGTCTGTCTGTCTGTCTGTCTGTCTCTCTGTCTCTCTCTCTGTATGTGTATTTGTAGGTATGTGTGCATGTGTGAGTGTGTGTCTGCCTGTCTCTCCGTGTCTGCCTGTCTCTGTCTGTGTTTGTGCTCGCAGACTGACATGGGATTCCTGCTCAGTTGCTGTCACTCTTACTCAGGTAGTCAGAGTCTCTCATTTGGACCAGTGTTCACCATTGCAGCTCGTGGAGCTAGCTCTCTTGCCCTACGGGTCCCCTGTCGCTGCCTTCCCAGAGCTGGAATGAGAGAGTGAGACTGCATAAGACTTGCCCTGTTCTATGTGGGGTTTCAGAAGTTATGTTAGTTGCTTTGTATATTCATCATATATGGGATATTAGTGTCTTGTGACTCATTTAATAGCTGAAGAGGCTCAGCCATAGGGGTTTCAGTTAGTTGAAAAGAGTGCACAGAGCCTGAGCACTGTGTTCAGAACCCTCACCCCGACCCTTCATTTTAATTAAAAAGAACTTTATAAAATATTAAGTTTATTGGTTTGCCTACATGCATGCATGTGAACCTGTGTGTGCCTGGACAGTGGAGACCATTAGAGGGTGCCAGATCCCCTGAAAATAGAGTTAAAAACAGCTATGAGCTATCTGTTCCCCTGGAGGAGTAGTCAATGTTCTTAATGTCTGAGCCATTTCTCCAGCCCGTGTCTACCCTTGTGTGTCGAAAACTGGCATGTATCAGGTGAACACATGTGAACAGGATTCTCTTACAGGCCCCACCATGTGGATGACTCCAGGGCTGAACCACAGCTGGGTTTCTGAGTTCATCCTGCTCGGCTTCTCCAGTGACCCCACCACCAACAGGGTCCTCTTCAGTGTGTTCCTTCTCCTCTACCTGTGCTCCATCCTGGGCAATGGGCTCATCATCATGCTGATCTGCCTGGATGCGCAGCTGCACACCCCCATGTACTTCTTCCTCTGTGTCCTCTCCCTGTTGGATGTGGGCTATGTCACCACCACCATGCCCCAGATGCTGCTTCATCTTCTTGCTCACTCTCAGACCATCTCCTTTGCTGGCTGCTGGCTGCAGATGTATGTGTTTGGTGCCCTGGGAATATCTGAGTGCATCTTCTTTGTAGTCATGGCTTATGACCGGTATGTGGCCATTTGCTACCCACTGCGTTATACTGTCATCCTCAGCTGGGACCTGTGCATATGGCTGGCATCTGGGACTTGTGTGTGTGGCTTCTTGTTCTCTCTGTTACATACTTTCTTCACCATGAGCCTGCCCTATTGTGGGCCCAACAAGGTCAACCACTACTTCTGTGAAGGCCCCTCAGTGCGTAGCCTGGCTTGCATGGATACCCACGTCATTGAGATGGTGGACCTGGTCGTGAGTATTTTTGTGGTTGTTACCCCAATTTCCCTCATCGTGGCCTCCTACGTTCGTATTGCCATGGCAATTCTCAAGATCAAGTCCACCCAGGCCCGCTGCAAGGCTTTCTCTACCTGTGTCTCCCACCTGACTGTGGTCACATTCTTCTACGCTCCATCCTCTTACATCTACATGAGGCCCAACTCCAGCTACTCTGCTGAGCGAGACAAGCAGATCTCACTCTTCTACAATACCTTCACAGCCTTGCTCAACCCTGTGGTCTACAGTCTGAGGAACAAAGACGTCAAGAGGGCGTTTCTCAAAGTGATGGGGCATGGTAGGGTGGACTGGTGAACCAGGATCCGGGGGAAGCTGGAGTAGAGCATGAACTATTTATGAATGGGATGGTGTTTTTATTGTATGTAAATGAACTGAGTGTTTGAACTAACATAGTACTTGTCTTGGTGTCTTGGTTGTCTTGGTGTACAAGCCAAACACCTCATTAGTCTGAGTAGAATGTAACTGTTGCTATGTTTGTTAGTTGTAGGTTGGGTGTGGTCTTCTACACTCTCCTGTCCTGAAGGAGAGGCCTTATCTCTAACATGTCATCCAATAGCAGAAGGAAAGGAAAAACGGAGAAATTCAGGACGACTCAACTTCCCCAGAGTGTCCTGCTTCTCTTTCATTCTGTAGCCACATATTTTTGGATAATATGTATCCCTCATTCATAGTTAATATTCATTATCAATATTTTCAAATATTAATATTCTCAACAATTAATATTCTCATATAAATATATGAGATCCTCAGATGTTCTATTGATAGCACGGGCAAATCATTAGCAATCAAACACCTGTAGACAATGCAGCTCCCAGAGGAACTCTGCTTTCACCATGAAAATTCATCCAAAACATTTGTCCAAAACATGGCTCTGATCTAAGAGCTTCTTCCTCATTTACAACCCTCTCTTGTAGAACTTTCCTTTTATCAATACTTTGACCTCTGTCCTCTGGGAACTGCTGTGAGAGTACTTTATGGGACTCTGTGAGATCTGGAGTTTCTTTCTCTTGTTCTTTGTCTAAACCTTGGATGAGCTGGTGGGATGTCCTGTCCCACTTTGGTGCGCCATATGTAGTAGTTCACTTACAGTGGCAGCTTAGCCTGGATACACAGAGACATTTCTCATAAGTCAAAACTCTGCCTGATCTCTGCAGAGGGAACCACCATCATGGTCAATGGCGGACTTTGTTGTAGAAGCCCGAGATTGAGCTCAGGTGCTTTTATAGATCCAGAACTCCTTAGGTGTTCTACTGAGAGCACATGCAGATCATGACCAATCAAACATCCCCTACATTAATCCAACACCTGCAGACAATGCAAAACTTGAAGCCACAGGCAGTCCTTTATCCAACAGTTGCACAAAACAATTGTTTACACATAACTAAAAATAAACTTCTACAACAAGTGAATCCTGGGATTACGATAGCAGCACACCGAATCTGTGTGTCTTCTTAGGATACACTGACATCTTAACATGGAAGTCTTCTGATACATGTGAACTCAATGACCGTATATAATCATTATTTGTAATCCCTAGTGCCCATGATTAACAAGGCACTGATGCACTAGTTCAGAAGCTGTCATGCACAAGAGATGTGCATCATCAAATTTTGTGCGGGTGTCCTAGAGTTAAAAGTTGGCCGAAGTGTGCTTGAACCCTGGAATTCTCACCCCGAGAGTGTCAGGAGTTAGGTTGCTCCTCACTGTCTTAGCCCTGGTAGAACCCAGCTAAACATTAAAAACTTCCTGCTCCACAGAAGGTCTTTGGCAAAGGAATGTTCCTTGCGTGGTGTTTATCTGAACGCTGTAGCTGGAAGCCTAGGGCTGAGCCCATTTTCTAATAAGGTGTCTTCCTCTTTTCCCTGTGGGACCACAGTTTTCACAGAAGGTGCTTTTCCAGGACTTTGACCCTTAGACAATGAACTCCACATGCAAATGGGGCTACTCCAGTACCCCTGTCTCAACCAACGTCCCCTGTCCCTGGGTACCTAAGAGCCTTCCCTGCCTGCATCCTATAAATGTAACCACCTTTGCTTCAATAAACTGAGAAGTTCCACTGACAACACTCTCCCCAGACTCCTGTTCATTCTCAGTGGCTCGCAGATCTCAATTGTAAGACCAAATGGGTGAGCTGTTGACGTACCCTCCCTTTGTGTCTCTTCCCGCCCTGGGGACCCCAGGTGGTCTGTGAGATCAGGAAACTACCCCCATATTATTTATTTTACAACAAAATGAGTTATTTTCAGTGAACACTGACTAAACATTCATGAATTATCACTACTGTGTGATCATCTCCGTCATCCTTATAGACCGTGTGTTGTGTTTGCTGACATTTTAGCATTGTCTAGCATCCAGATCTGAGCGTCCCTCTGTTCTCTCACACAGGACTCAGCCCTGGAAACCCAAACACAGGACCCTGGATGCTGAGGACATGTGCAGGCCAATCCTGTGGTGGGCTGATGATCACTGGACAGCAGGACAGATCTTCATTCAAATCCCCAGAGATCAAAGAGATTTCGGGGTGTAGGATAGGACCCTCTGCTGGGAGCCGCACATGAAGGTTCAAGGCCCTCACACTAGCACGCCTGCTTGGCAATCACTTTTACCAGGAAAATGTCGTGTCCGACAAAGTGCAAGGAGCTGGCTGTGCAGGTCTCACAGGCCATTCCCACTCAGAAAACAGCAAGTGCCCCACACCAGCACCAGTAACTCTCTCAGGCTCGGCCATGGGACAGGCTCAGTGTCTGTCCTCATATTGGCCCTAAGGCCTCCCCCCTAGGCCTGCTGTGAGAATGTGGTTTGGAAACACATGTGAAGATAGCCATGGCCTTCAGTGTGATTTTCTAAGAGACCAATGCTTTCAGTGTTTAGTAACAACACAACTCCTGCTGTTAACTTCTGCTTACTTTTCCCAACACAGATGCAGACAACTTCTCAAGTATTCATTTTACAAATGAGCCAATTATTATTACATGGCCCATTAACGAGGCTTTGTCAGCTGGGGCCAATTAAGGAGCCCCTGGTTGTTAGAGCTGAGGACCTGCTGTCTTCTTTCCAAAGCTTGCGGTCTTTCCCTTCAGGCCTGTGAGTCCACCAGGTTCCCAATGAATCCAGGAGAGTCTGACGATTCCTTCATGCTGACCTCTGGAGTGGTCCCAGAGCCCATAGAGCAGGCTCAGCTCTGAGCAGCAGGAGAGATTTTGGTGAGAGTCCAGGTACATCCATCTCCTTGAACTCCTACAACTGAGCCTGTGATAAACATGGCAGATTCAGCCACACCCAAGATCATGTGGCCAGGCCCTGGAATCATTCTACCATTCACTAGCTGGGTGACATCTGCCCAGTTAGTCATGTCTTCAGGATCACTGCCCTCTATCTGTGCAATGGGCAGGTAGCACCAATCTTGGGAATCCTTTGTTGCTGCTGTCATTTAAAAAACCAGACTGTAAAGTCCCTTGGTGCATGCCTGTGAGGCTCTGCTCTATCTGCCTCCCTTCTTGAGTCCTGACTCTGAAAGGATTAACATCTCCTTTTCTTCTCTGTCTTTTTCTTTAATGCTGGCCACTTTCCAAATGCACTTTCTGGGGGATTTTGGGCCCTTTCAGTCTTTCTGAGATTTCTCCCAGTCATGTAGCCGCTTTTCTGCCATGTTGCTGGCATCCACGCGTAACTCAAAGAATATGTGTGTCTCTCTCTGTCTTGTTCCCCGACCTACGAATCTGCGATAAAACCTCCACGTCTAAAAGCAGGAGAACCACAGTGGCTCTTGGGTTATAAATGTGTTGCTTGGTCTCTCCTGTCTGCTTTTCTCTAAACCTTTGCTTCCTTGTCTAACCTGGTGGAGACCAGTCTCTGCCTGGATTCTAGCTCCTCTCCATAGCTAATGCGGATCAACAGCACGGGGAGACGTGCTGGCTCAGAGCAGTACACAATGCTTACCAACAGCACTGCGGGAGCCAGGGCCGGGCCAGGTGCTTCTGATTAGTGCTGATTGCCAATGACGAAGGTGTAAATACGCCCACTGTGGCTGCTGGCACTGTTTCCACACTTGCCACTGAACAGCACTTGAGATGACATACCATTGCACAGAAAGCCCCTCAACAGAGGCACCACACTAACCAACCTCCACAACAGAGACCACAGCACATGACGTTGGTTCATCAGGATGTGAAGGACTGACCAGTTATTGCCCTTGCATCATTTTCTAATGCTCTGAGTGATACTCCAGCCTGGAGCCTTTATCTACTCGGGTCTACACAGCTGACTCCACCCCAGACGTGCCTGCCTTTGTTTCCAATACAATTTATCCAATTGTCAGTTTGAAATTAGCTTTTAGTATCGGCTGTTTTCCTAGGATGTCTATTGCCGTGAAGAAACACCATGACCACAGCTACTTTTATAAAGGAAAACGCCTAATAGGGGCTGGCCACAGTTCAGAGCTTTAGGCCATTGCTTTATTCCAATGAGGCTCAACCTCTATAGTATTGTGTCCCTTTAATACGCTTCCTCATGTTGTGGTGAGCCCCAACCAGAAAATTATTTTCATTGCTACTTCATAACTGTAGTTTTGCTATTGTTATTAATTGTAATATGACATGCAGGTGGTCTTAGGTGACCCCTGTGAAAGGGTCATTCCACACCTAAAGAGGTCACAGCCCACTGGTTGAAAACTGCTATTCATTAGTCTTATGACAGTATGCATGTTTACATACAAGCAGACAGTTTACTGGAGAGATAGCTGAGAGTTCTTCATCTGGAAGATCCTCTTCTGCAGGCAGCAGGAAACGAGAGAGACACTGGGTCTGACTTGAGCATTTCAAACCCCAAAGTCCACCTCCAGTTACACACTTTGTCCAACAAAACCAAACATACCCTAAAGGGACACATCTCCTAATAGTGCCACTTCCTCATGATAAAGCATTCAGATACATGAGCCTATCGGACCCATTCCTATTCAAACCTCTGCATTCCACTCCCTGGCCACACAGGCATGTAGTCATATCATCATGCAGAAATGATTCAGTCCAACCTCAAAATTCCCCATCGTCTATGAGAATCTCAACACTTTTTAAAAGTCCAAAGTTCAAAGTCCCTTCTTAGACTCAAGTTAATCTCTTAACTGCCACTCCCTGTAAAATCAAAATAAAAAAGCAGATCACATACTTGCAACACACAATGGCCCCGAATATACATCACCATCCCCAAAGAGAGGAGAGGGAGCACAGGAGGAAACAGGGACCAAAGCAAGACTGAAAACGAGCAGGGCAAACTCCAAATTCTGAGTCTCCATGTCTGATGTCAAAGTGCTCTTCAGACCCCAAACTCTGTTTAGTTCTATTGAGTACAACACACTTCTATCTCATGGGCTGTGCAACTCCCTGTTAGCAGCTCTCCTCGGCAGGTGTCCCACGACTCTGGATTCTCCAACATTTGAGGTCTCCAAGGCCATCGAGACTTCACCTTCACAGCTTCATGGATTAACCTCTCTGGGCTTCCATGCCGTGGCAACCCTTACCCATCTCTGAGCAAACCCGCCTGGCTTTGGTTGGTTTCTGTAGCCCCGGAAGGAGATTCTTTAACCTCAATCTCCTATCCTTGACTCTAAAGCCACAACCATGTGGCTGAAGGTGCCAAGTTCAGCTGCTTGCCTGGGCTGGCACATCTCCTTCAGTGACTTCTGCATCAGCTTTCTGCTTCCAGTGCTTTCCTTCACTGCTTGAGCTTGGCTGTCCTGGAACTCATGCTGTAAGCAGGCAGGCCAGGAACACAGAGATCTGCTTCCCTCTGCCTCCTGAGTATCAGGACTAAGGGTGTGTGCCATCACATCTGGCCCTAACTTTTTTTTAAAAGTTCCCTTTCCCATGCTGGAAGCTTACCTGGAGGGTCTTTCCTGATGTCACACTCCCTCTATTCCATTTAGCACGAGGTGTGTCTTCAAGCCTTTTCCCTCTTTGTGCACAGGACTTGACTCCATCACCCTTCCTGGTGCTCCTTTCCTCCTCAGACTGTACATTTTGTACTTTTCCTTGCTCAGCTTTCTCCTTTTCATTATAGATCTGCACAAGCATGGCCACCAACTAAGTAACCCAGTCAGTAGTAGGCTTTTTGAGATCTCCTCTGCCAAAGCTTTTAACCCATAACAGTTCAACTTAGCCTCAGGCAGATTTTTGGACATGGGGAGAAAACAGCCACATTCTTGCCAAAAATTCACAAAAGTGATCTCCAGGCCACAAACTAATAATCTTCTCTTCTCAAAATTCTTGAACTCCCACAGTTCATATCACCCTCAGGATCACCGTTTTCCATGTTCCTAGTAGTATGCCCCATTAAGCCTATAATAAAGTATTCAACTTTCCTAATCCAAAGTTCCAAATCCATATTCCTCCAAAAATAAAACAAAACAAAAATAAAAACAGAAACAAACCAAAATCTAAAAACAAAAAACACTCAGACAGGCCTATCACAGCAATACCCCACTCCTGGTACCAACATCTGTCCTAGGGTTTCTATTTCTGTGGAGAAATACCATGATCATGGGAACTCTAATAAAGGAAATATTTAATTGGGGGCTGGCTGACAGTTCATAGGTTTAGTCCATTATCATCATGGGAGGGAGCATGGTGGCATGTAAGCAGACTTGGTGCTGGAAAGGTAGCTGAGGGATCTGCTTCCAGATCTGCAGTCAGCAGGAAGAAAGAGAGCCACTGGGCCTGGCCGTAGTATTTGCAATGCCAAAGCCCAAACCCAGTGACACACTTCCTCCAACAAGATCAAATCTATCCCAACTAGGACACACCTCCTAATAGTGCCCCTCCCTGATGACCAAGCATAAAATATATAAGCCTATGGGGTCCATTTCTTTTCAAGTCACCATGACTGTGATTAAGGAAGAGCTCACAGAAATTCTTAAACCTTACCAATCCATCACTCTATGGAGAAAGGATCTTAGTGTCCAGTCTTCTCTTTCTGAATACTTAGGCAACCAAGGCCTAGACAGAAGGCAGGATCCAAGCCAGACATAGAGAAGGGTCAGGGTTGGAGATTTGGAGTCATGAATGTAGGCCGGGAGTCAGGGCAGGGTGCTGGACATCGTCACATTTTATTCTCTTAGCAACTACAGAAGGAAGGAGGTGACTACTGGAATTTTAGAGCAGAGGCAACCCAGGCATTATAACTGCAAGTTCAAGAGAACATGGTCCAGAGCTTGATGTATTTGGACCCCTATTCTTGTTGTAGGAAAGTTCCCGCATTCCACTGGTATTGGGGAGTTATTGCTAACTTCCATGTAAGAATGAAATGATCGAGCTTTTATTAAATTTTAATTTTTGGTTTATGTGTGTGAGCATTTTGCTCTCATGTATGGATTTATGCATAGTACATGCATGCCTGGGTGCATGCCTGGTCCCTGGGGAGGTCAGAGGAGGGCACCAGATCCTCTGGAACTGGGGAATAATGGCTGTGAGCAGCCATGTGCATGCTGGGAACAAACTGGGTTCCCTGCAGCAGTGGCAACAGCAGCAGTGGTTACAGTGAACTGCTTCTCCGGCTCCCACTGTTGGTGACTCTTCGTCAGCACCAGAGTGGCCGGGGAACTTGCTCAGATGTTGCACAGGCGGAGAAGGCAAGACTTGGATTTTCCTCAGGCAGTTGAAGAAGGAAGAGGACTGTGACTGAGTGTCTCACTGAAAGTCAGGTTTGGGGCAGAAAAAGAGGACTCAGAGAGGGCTGAAGTCCTTGACCTGTGTATCTGCTGCCCAGGTCCCCCTTCCTCTACTCTGAGCTGCTCCTACCCCCATTAGTCTAGAAGGGAGTAGGCACCCAGCCTCCCCTGTGGCTGTTTCCTCTGGCTGTGCCCCCAGGGCCCCACTGTAGTGCTCCTGTTCACAGTATCTGGGGAAATCATCTTAGCACCCCACTGGAAACAGAAGTAGTCCTTTCCCAGCTCTCCTGGGGAGAGTAAGAGAGGAGTCATGGTTGTAAAACCTCAGCAGCTGGTCCCGCTGGGAGGAGGGGAGATGACTGAGCTTGCCTTTGTTAAGCAGGGGTTTATAGCTTCCATCTTCAAGAGGCAGGGCTGGTCTACACATTGCAGAGAAAGGGAGCTATTCGGCCCTTGAAACTCTAAAATTCCTTGGAATTTTACGGGGAACCTGGTTGCCTAGAGTCCTGCCTCTCTTGACTCAGTTGCCTTAGGGGGCTTCCTGTTCAGTCTCTTTCCCATAAGAGGGAGAAACAGTCACCCAGTGACACATCCTTGGATCTAGGAGTGGGGAGATGGTCCTCGGTGCTTAGCTTGTGGGTGGGGTCCAGGCGTCTGTGGGACTGGAGATCAGAAGCAGGCAGATCTCCATCTCCAGGTGCTCTGTGCAAACATCTCAGACCCCAGACCTCTTCCCTCACTGCCTGCTCTTCTTTCCTCTCCCCTCTTAGCCTTGTGTCTTCTCTGTCTTCCCCGTTCCTCGTCCTTCCTCCCTTTGTTAATTTAATAAATATTTACAGAGAGTCCATCTGTTTCAAATCATGTCTAGAAACAAAGAATGTGGTGTCCTGAGCTCAAAGATCTCAAGTGAAGCAGCAAGCCATGTCCACGAGAGAGCAGGGACACTCAGTCTTTAAAGAAGACTTCCCACACCACAGAGACACAGCTTAGGGTCCTTAGCCTTCCTGATGTGGGCTTTGTAGGTTTGGGCTTCTGTGTGTCATGTTTACTGGCCTGAATCTCAATCTTGATGTCTTCACGTGCGAGTGTTGGGCTCATAGAGTTGGACTAGCTGGCCTGGTGGGACACTGTAACCGAAGTCAGAGGCTGCTGGGTTGGGAATCATAAGAGGCTGTAGATGCCTGGGGAACGGTGACCCCTGCGTTTGGAAATCACAGCCCAAATCAGATTATATTGGATGCTTCCACTTTGAATACATCCCAGGGAAATGTCATCAGGAGAGCTAGTCTGTCACTAGCCATCCAGCTCTGTCTTTGGTCCTTGCTGGGTCTCAATAAACTCAACTAGATGCACAGTGTGAAGACTTCGCCATCTTGGTCTCTCCCACTGAGAGCCTGTGTGCCAGAAGTAGGAGAATGAGTGACTGAGCCAGGCTCTGATGTCAGACCACTTACAGTCATCCACTTCCATCACATCGAACCTGTAATCTGGAACAAACTGCCCTCTCCGGGCCTTGCGTCCTCACCAATATCACACAGGTAAAAAAAAATAAAGATACTTCCTTCCGTGAATTGTTGTGATGTTAAGCTAAAGTTAATAGAATCATGGGCAGAATATACTAATTATCCAACAATATTAGTTGTATGTTCCTGTGCTTGGTTTGTTTTTCTTCTTTCATGTATTTGTTTACTGTCTATTTTGCTTATGTCTGGAGTGTGTGTGTGTGTGTGTGTGTCTGTCTCTCTCTGTGTTTCTCTCTGTGTGTTTGTGTCTGTGTCTGTATGTCTGTATGTCTGTCTGTCTGTCTCTCTCTCTCTGTGTCTGTCTCTGTGCGTGTGTGTGTATGTGTGTCTGTCTGTCTGTCTATGTCTGTGTGTGTGGTCAGAGCCTGACATGAATTCTTCCTCAGTTGTTGTCAATCTTAATCATTGAGTCAAGGCTTTCAGTTGAACCCGGTGCTCATGATTTCAGCTCGCGTAGCTAGCCCTCTTGCTCTAGGGGTCCCCGAGTCTCTGCCTTCCCAGAGCTGGAATGAGAGTGTCAGACTGTGTAAGACAGGTTGTGTGTTATGTGGGGCTTCAGAAGTTATGTTAGTTGTTCCCTATATTCACCATAATCCTGAGACATGAGTGCCATGTGGCTCATTTTATAGATGAAGAGGCTGAGCCATAAGGGTTTCTGTAAGTTGAAAAGGATGCACAGAGCCTGAACACTGTGTTCAGAACCCACACCCTGGCCTTTCTTTTTTAATTAAAAAGTATTTTTAGGAATTTTATGTATATTGGTTTTGCCTACATGCATGCATGTGCACCTGTGTACCTGGATGTGGAGGCCAGAAGAGGGTGTCAGATCCCCTGAAAATGGAGTTACAAAGAGTTATGAGCTGTCTGTTCCCCTGGAACAGCAGGCAGTGCTCTTAACCTTTGAGCCATTTCTCCAGCCCGTGTCTTCTCTTTGTGTCCACAACTGGCATGTATCGTGTGACACACAGATGAATGAGATTCTCTTATAGGCCCCACCATGTGGATGACTCCAGGGCTGAACCACAGCTGGGTTTCTGAGTTCGTCCTGCTCGGCTTCTCCAGGGACCCCACCACCAACAGGGTCCTCTTCAGTGTGTTCCTTCTCCTCTACCTGAGCTCCGTCCTGGGCAATGGGCTCATCATCATGCTGATCTGCCTGGATGCGCAGCTGCACATCCCCATGTACTTCTTCCTCTGTGTCCTCTCCCTGTTGGATGTGGGCTATGTCACCACCACCATGCCCCAGATGCTGGTTCATCTTCTTGCTCACTCTCAGACCATCTCCTTTGCTGGCTGCTGGCTGCAGATGTATGTGTTTGGTGCCCTGGGAATATCTGAGTGCATCTTCTTTGTAGTCATGGCTTATGACCGGTATGTGGCCATTTGCTACCCACTGCGTTATACTGTCATCCTCAGCTGGGACCTGTGCATATGGCTGGCATCTGGGACTTGTGTGTGTGGCTTCTTGTTCTCTCTGTTACATACTTTCTTCACCATGAGCCTGCCCTATTGTGGGCCCAACAAGGTCAACCACTACTTCTGTGAAGGCCCCTCAGTGCATAGCCTGGCTTGCATGGATACCCACGTCATTGAGATGGTGGACCTGGTCTTGAGTGTATTTGCGGTTGTTACTCCAGTTTCCCTCATCGTGGCCTCCTATGTTCATATTGCCATGGCAATTCTCAAGATCAAGTCCACCCAGGCCCGCTGCAAGGCTTTCTCTACCTGTGTCTCCCACCTGACTGTGGTCACATTCTTCTACGCTCCAGCCACTTACATCTACATGAGGCCCAACTCCAGCTACTCCGCTGAGCGAGACAAGCAGATCTCACTCTTCTACAATACCTTCACAGCCTTGCTCAACCCTGTGGTCTACAGTCTGAGGAACAAAGACATCAAGAGGGCGTTTCTCAAAGTGATGGGACATGGTAGGGTGGACTGGTGAACCAGGATCTGGGGTAAGATCGAGTAGAACATGACTACTTAAGAAAGGGACAATGTCTTTATTGTATGTAACTGACCTGGATGTTTGATCCAACATAGTACTTGGTAGATGGACAACCCATGGTGAAAATAAAGTGGGTGTTTTGATTAACAGTCTACACTAAGGTACAACACCAAGCATCTCAGTAATCTTCGTGAATTATAACTGCAAATGTTCATTTGATGATCAAATTTTTTGTTAGCTGTTGGTTGGGAGTGACCTTCAGTTCTCTCACACTCTCCCTGAAACATTAGCCATTGCATGGACTACACCTTTCTGTTACAGAAGAAATGGACAGTCCACAGCACTCATGAAGATTCAAAGCTTCTCAAAAGCAATGTATTGTTTGCATACATTCCTCTAATTCAAGCAAGTTTGCCCAGTGGCAAACAATTCTAAGTATTTTTTTCCTTCATAGAAGCAATGGAGATCACATGGAATGGGCTGGTCCCTACAGTTTCTCTACCAAGGACAGCAAAGAACATAGATATTGTAACCTATCATTGTACCACGGAAACCAGTGCCACACATGAAAGCAACGAGAAACATTTACCATGTTTCATGTAAATGACATGGTAACGTAAACCACTGAGTATCAAGCAATATAAATAGAGGAGTACATATCAACAGTATAGGTTGCCAATATTGAAATTAAGCCAATAGCGTGACTAACCGGTACAGCTTAGAGATGTGACTTTGTGCATGAAATCAATGTGGTTAATGAGTAAATATGGTGAACTGTTCATCGTATTGTCAAAGACATAAAGCTTAACATTTATAGACCCAGGTTCTCATCTCAACCTTGCTGACTTGTTTAAGATATATTACATATTGACTTTGGTCAATTCACTTCTTCCAGATCTCACTTTATTCATCAATAAAATTAATGCCTTGAATTTGTTTCCAAAGCCTTTTGGACCTTTTTCTGTCTCTGTCTCTCACCTCCCACGTGGTGAGAAGGTAGCTGTCAATGACTTAGGAAGAGGAAGAGGAAGAGGAAGAAAATGCTCAGTAGACCCTGCTCATACTTTCACTTGACCTCAGAGGTGATGGGTAATCTTACCTGTCAATGTCACTAGGTTGAGAGACACCTAGAAAATCTGTAAGCACATTTCTCAGCGTGCCTGTGGGGTGTTTCCACAGATGTTGGGCGTGTGGATCAGTCAAGCGAGGGAAGATCTTCCCTGCCTATCGATGGCACTCTCCCATAGGCTGGGAGCCCAGACAGAAACAAAAAAGGAGAAAGTCCAGAGGCTGACAAGTTTGACTCTTCTGGAGTGGGTGTGGCTTTTGCTGCTGCCCTGGCCTGCGACACCAGACTCCAGCTGCTTCAGTCTGCAAAGAGGGCTCACACTGCCACCTCTCAGGGAAGCTCCCAGACCACCAACCCTAGTCTGGGACTGCAGCACTGTCGCCTCTTGATCTGAGGCTTCCAGCTTCTTGGACTGAGCATTTGGTTTCCATTGTTCTTCAGCTGGAAGATGACCACTGTAAGGTTCTAATACTATAAGTCAATCTAGCAATTCCACTTTTATAATTGTACACACGTCTCATCTATTCCAGTCTAGAGAACCCCAGCTGGGAGAAACTAAATTGCTGTTTGGTAATATACTTCCTTGACCTATTTTGCTGTAGATCTCTGAATCTCCAAGCTGACAAGATTCATAAAGTAAACCCAACATTAACGTTATGTCTACAGCAACAAGGTATGGCTAGAAACAGGCATTAAGTCAGATGCAGTCTCTTAAGGAAACAAGCAGGGTTCTTTGAATGAGAAAAATGGAGGAAGGAAGCATGATTATGGAGAGTGAACATGTAGAGCCTTGAAGTTAAGGAATGTCTAGTTGATGCTTGTGGATGAGAAGAAGCTGGCTATGGAAAGAGCAGAAGAAAGAGTAAGCCTCAAGTTAGAAAGTGACTTCCCCACGTTCGGAGAGCTGAGGGTCGCTGGGAGTGGTGGCTCATACCTTACCCCAGCAGAGGATAGGCAGGTGGATCTCTAAGACTTTGAGGCCAGCGTAGTCTTTGTACAGAGTTCCAAGTCAGCCAGTGCTACCTGTCTCAAAGATGGGGGACATCTCCCACAGTCATGTGGAGTGTGCAGGAGAGGCAGAGGTGAATTACAAGGGTGGGCTGAGCCCAGTCCGTGAGGACACCGAGATGCTGCTTGAGGGACTGGTGCACTCTGAGGATTGATAACTTCCAATATAAGGGTGGCCTCAGGAAGGGATGATTGGGAAGAGGTGGGATCCAATTCTAGGACTCCCAGGGGACTCAGGCCGGGAGTGTGAATAAAGAATCCCACCCTTAAAGATACTCCAGGGCATGTGGAGTATCTAGGGAAGACTCTGGGTTGAGAATTTGTTGATTTTGCTGCTGGAGTTTGGATGATAGAAAGAGGACTGGGGAAGAGCAGAGAAGAGCAGAGTGGTCGGTGAGAAGCCGTGGTCCTGGGACACACAAGGATGGAGACTGTCACACTAGACTGCTTGGAATGCATTTCAATTTACAGCCTCAGGTGTTGTCATGGAAACCGGCACTCCTCGCATCCAGCTGCCTGCTTGACACCCTCAGGTCCTCCACTGCAGCTGGCTACATTCACAAGGCTCCCGGCATGGCTCCCAAAGTCTGCAAGTTGTTCTTTCTGCAAACCCCACCCACCGTGATGGTCCCTGCTTCCAGTCCCTCCTCGTGTGGTCACTGCTGACTGTCTGCTTCCTTACCCACATTCGGGAGTGGGTGAAACTCAACTCCTGGAAGATCTCCAGCTAGGCCACACAAGCTGTCCTGCCTCCTTTGCTCTGCATTAGTTTTAGTTCAGAGCGGAGAAGTTCATTTCTGAGCAAATCTCCCACCCGCTGCTCTTTAGACGTATGGACCTAGCGTCTCACGCGTGCTAGGCAAGTGCTCTGCCACCGGGATACATCTCAGACCCCTTTCTCCATCCTTTAGCCACCGAATAAAAAGTCATTATTTTATTCTTAGTGCTCATCTCCTAGGCATTGGTGTTCCTCTGATCTCTTTACCGAAGCATTGTTAGGCGGGTCCTTTAGCAAGGCGTGGGGACATTTTCCTCTCCAAGATCTGAATTTTCTCTTTCACTCTCTTCCAACAATCCCCTGGTGCTGCCTCATTCTTATTCTGAGTGTCTCCGCCCTCTGGACTGTCTCCCTGAGTGCGCCAGACTCTGTGAGGTCAGCACAGTTTCCCAAGACTGTAGAGTAGACTTGTGTATGCCTCCTGTAGGGTGCCAGGGACCTTATGGTGCCAGAGCCATGGAGATAAGCTGGGCTTCTGTACTGCTAAACAGTATCCGGCAGTGTCATGACCATCCTGCCCTATGTTCCTCTTAGCCGTCACCTCTCCTGTCCTTATGTTACTTTTCTTTTTTTGTTCGTTCCTTCCTTCCTTCCTTGCTCGCTTGCTTTCTTGCTTTCCTGCTTTTCTTTCTACGATGACATTATATAACTCGTTATATAGACTTGTGATCTTCCCAACTCTGCCTCCTCAGTGCTGGGGTTGTGGGCATGCACCACCATGCCTGCTGCTTCAGCAACTCCTAAATCAAATACTGTAATAAGGGCCACTGCTACTCGGTTCCGATTTGAGCGAATGTTTATTAAAGGCTCTAAGGTGGGATATTAATGACAAGTCTTCGAATGGTGCTAGCTGGTTACCACTAGGCTATCTTCAAGTAACATCTGGAGGGACTGCCATGTTTCTTCAGGGTTTTATTGGCTCTGAGTCGATGTGTTTCTAAGTCCAGAGCAGACTGAAGTGCAAGCAAAGCTAAGCCTGTCATCGGCTATCCGTTTTGTAAGAACAGAAGTGCTGCTCTCTCTGGGATGAGGTAGCCTCAGATGTTACTTGGCCACTGGGGTATTAGAAACGGAATGGGATAACACAGTGATGTTTATACAGAGATTCAATATGCCGAGTATCACTTTTCAGTCCTGTAACGTGGTTGTTTGCTAGAATTAATACCGTCAGCCCAATTTTACAGACGAGGCATCAGTCTGCAAGGGACAAGCTTGTAATCATGATGCTGTAATTCAGATGGCGCATCATCTGTGAATGAGAGACACCACAGCAGGGTGTCGGCTGAGGGATCTGGTGGATCATATATCCTGGTACCCTGGACAGTGATGCATTGACAATGACCAGGCCCTACATGCTATTCCTAATGTGACGTTTGATATCGTCAACTTGATGGGATCTAAAATCACCTAGGAGACGACCCCTGAGCATGCCTGTGAGGGTTTATCTAGATTAGGTTAACTGAGGTGGGAAAACCTGCCTTAACGGCAGGTAGCACCATTCCATAGACTGAGGTCTTGCATTGAATAAAGAGGAGAAGTCAGGCTGAGCTCAGGCTTACATTTTCCTCTGCTTCCCGATTGCCTACAGTGTGAGCAGCTGCCTCTGGCTCCGGTCACCATCATTTCCTCTCCACGGTGGATCCTATCCTAGAACTGAGAGCCAATGTAAGCCTTTCCTTCTTTGAGTTGTGTAGGAGTTCACCTACAGTGGTGGCTCACCAAAGAGAGACACAGAGGCATATCCATTGGTGCAAATGCTGCCAGACCTCAGCAGAGGGAACCACTCTCCTGGCAAGTGCTATACTGGACAGTGGAACCGAGAGCATCTGAACTCAGGTATTTTTATTTATCTGGAACTCGTCAAGTGCAGATCATAAGCAATCAAACATCCCCTACAGAAATCCAACACCTGCAGACGATACAAAACGCCAAGACCTATGCAGACCCTCATCCACAGTGCACGAAACAATTTTGTACATAACTAAAAATAAACTTCCATAACAGAGTTGTTTCTGTCAGAGTGTCTTATCACCCTGATAGAAGAAGTGAGGTCACTTTTCCCTCCTCTGAAGACAGTTCTTGCATCTGACTGGGATGAAATAAAGTTATTGGTTCAGAGTGCTCTGGGTTACCTTAGCATCCTGAGTTGATATGTCCAATTCACACACTCGGCAGCAGATCCCAGTGGCACTTCATTTGTGTCAGAGCCTCTGCTGGCCCTGGAAACGGATGAATCAGACACTTGACACGCTGTCTCCAGACAGATCCGTCGATGCTTCCGAATAGCCTTCCTTCGGGAACATCAGCAGATCAGACCGGGAATCCCCCTTCCACTTCGTCTCCCTTAACTATCAGTGAAAGAGTCTTGCCCATGCTCTGTGTGATGGGGTGGAAGGGCCACCAGCAGTTCTGTTGGGTCTAGTTGCAGCCTTCCGTGTCCTGGAGGCCTCACTCAGAGGCTCCTCCCCACCCTGTGACTTTGAGGAAAGCCCTTTTCACGTCTTTGTTTCTGAGGCTGTAGATTATAGGGTTGAGAAAGGCAGAGATGACATTGTAGAACAGAGCCAGTTTCTTGTCCCTCTCTGGGGAGGCGTTGGCCCCAGGATTCATATACATAAACATGGCGGGTCCGCAGAACATGGTGACCACGGTGATGTGGGAGGCACAGGTAGAAAAGGCTTTCAGTCGGCCTTGGACTGAGCGGATTCTCAGAATGGTGGCAAAGATGCAGACATAAGAGGCCAGGATGAGGGAAAGAGGTACCAGGAGCAGGACGAAGCCCAGGATAAAATCTACTCGGTCATTGAGGGATGTGTCTGCACAGGCAAGCTTCAGAACAGCGGGGACTTCGCAGAAGAAGTGATTGATCTCGTTGGGGCCACAGTACGGCAGCCTCATAGTGAAGACAGTGTAGACCAGAGAGCAGCTGAAGCCCCACAGTCCACAAAAGACCACCATCGCCCCGCACAGCCAAGGCCTCATGATAACCTTGTATCTGAGTGGGTGGCAGATGGCTACATACCTATCATAGGCCATGACAGAGAACAGCCAGCCCTCAGTGATGCCTAACACCAGAAAGATGTACATCTGGGCCACACACCCAGAATAGGAGATGGTTTTCTTCTGGCAGACAAGGTGTACCAGCATCTGGGGCACCGTGGTGGTGACATAGCTCACATCCAGCATAGAAAGGACACTGAGGAAGAAGTACATGGGCGTGTGGAGGCGGGAATCCAGGTGGATCAAGGTGACGATGAGCCCATTGCCCGCAAGTGTAGAGAGGTAGAGGAAGAGGAAGATGTTGAAGAGGATTACATTAACTTGGAAATCCCTGGAGAAGCCCAGAAGGACGAACTCTGACACAGAGCTGTGGTTCTCCCAGGGAAGGCCTCGCATTCTCCTTCCACTGCAGAAAGAGAAACGGACCCAGTGGCACAGCTTACAATGTGCATCATGTGCTTCGGCTGTTCCGAGACCTTGATCTTCCTCGGGATTGACGTCAGTTCAGAGACTGAGGTCTAGATTTGGAATATACGGCTTTTCAGGCCAGAACCCTCAGGTATCTTTCCTTTCCTTTCCTCATGCCCCCAAATGCCACCTGTTCTCTCCCTTGAGACCTGCCCTTGCACACCTCACTGCTTCCCATCTCCCTGGTGCAGGAGACAGAGTAGAGAGATGAGGGTGCGCCACCCTCCCCCTCCTGTCTGAGGACATACATCCAGAACCCTTTCTTTTGGTGACTCAAACATCTGAGAGAGTCAGAGGCATGGGGAGCGTATATGACTTAATAAACAAAGAGGGTCCTTAGCAAATTTTATTCGTATCTGTGTTTACTGACCCTCTGGAAGCTTGGACACTTGCTTATAGACAGAGTTACTTAACAGTTCTGATCCTTCCTATCCTTATTCACCCCTGAAGAGTCCTCCTGCTTGATGCTAAAAGTTGGCTTTTTAAAGACAGAACAGTAACTACAGTAACTGCCTTTGGTGCTTTGAGGCAGGAGTCCAGACCACGCTGGGTGAACTGGGCTGCAAACGAGTGAGACGAGATGTCAGGATCAGGGCGCGAGTGGGGAGTGTTTGAACTAAGGTGGAAAGAGAGTCGGAGTGTGTGCGTACCAAGGGAGGAGACAACAGAGGAGAGGGGAGTGATGCAGGGAGACCTGTGGGGAAGCGGCTAGCAACTGTGGGAATGAGCTTCGGGAGTGGCAGGTCCAGTGGAGCAGGGGTGAGGGAGCAGAGGTGAGGGTGAGCAGGGCAGGGGTGAAGGATGGTGAGGGTGAGCAGAGCAGGGTGAAGGATGGTGAGGGTGAGCAGAGCAGGGGTGAAGGATGGTGAGGGTGAGCAGAGCAGGGTGAAGGATGGTGAGGGTGAGCAGAGCAGGGGTGAAGGATGGTGAGGGTGAGCAGAGCAGGGTGAAGGGGAGAGGTGAGGATGAGGTAGACACAGATGCACAGGATGTAGCCATCAGAAAGCTCAAGCCCAGATTCCCACAGACCAGCCTCAAGGATGCTTCTTCATGGCAGCTTGTGTACAAAGTGAGGAAGACCTGACCAGGGGGTGAAAATCAGATGCCCCACCTCAACTGGATGCAACAATGGCTGACCCCAACAACAAAGATGTTACAGCACAAATGTAAAATCTCCTCTCTCCACTTGACTAAAACATTCAACTGTAGCCAGCCACAGTGGCACACACCTGCCATCCCACCCCCACCCCAGAAGGCTGAGGTAGGAGGATCTTGAGTGCCAGGCTGGCCTGGGCTTCAGAGACAGAGAGAGAGTTCAAGGGCAGTCCGAGCTACATAGTGAGCCCCTGTCTCAAAGAAAAGAATAATCCACGTAAAGGAAGCTCAGACGAGACAGCAGGTTGTCGGGGAACAGCTGGGGCCAGTGATCTGAGAATCCCAGAGATCAGTGTGAGGCTACATCACCGAGAAAGGATCCTGGCAGATCAGGGCTGGCAGCGGTAGCCAGGCCATCTGCTGAATAACATTCTCACTCCTGGACAGTGCCGTAAGGGGCCTGTGGTCAAATCTATGAAGATCTGGAAGCCACGTTGTGCGAGGAAGCGTTGAAACAGAAAGGGACATCTCTCCATAGAACTGCAAGGGGAAGAGCACCCCAGAGCCTGAGGACTCCGTAAGCCAACACCCCTAAAAGTCATGTGGAGACACCGACGAACCGTTTCATGTGGACCCAGATGAGTCTTGTTCTTGGAGGGTCCAAGAGATGGGACTGGGAGTCACACCAAGAAGGAAGCATTGCTGGGGACACCTCTAAGATAGGCTCAGCTGCCCTCGGCTCCTGGACTCCATCAAAGGATGCCCATGGCGGGGGAGGGGAGGGGAAGGTCTCTAGCACACTCCAGAGGGAAGAACTCTGACACATTCATCTCTTCTCTTGTCCTCCAGCTTCCCCTAAACCTGGTGCCTGAGCTACTGCAGAAACCCAAGTAGGCATCTCAGTGCCAGGCCCTGCTAAAAACCGACCAGAACATGATGCAGAATGGAGAAAATGAGAACAGTACAGAAGGGAGAGCAGCAGGAGGGCCAGGAGTGTGTAAAGGTGGGGTCAATCGATTACATTCTAGGCTGCAGGCTTCCAGAGAGAACTGTGGGATGTCAGTTTCTGCTCTGCTGCTCCCCTCCCCTGTCCTCCAGCTGGAGCGCATGCTTCCTCCTAGCTGCCATGTCTGCCTCCAGCTTCCTGACTCTCACCAAACGTCAGATAGACATTCTGCCATTACTACAACTTCTCCATCTTTAAAGTCTCCATCTTTACTGTCACCGCTAGCCCCTTGCCCTGTATCTCGATCTAAGGATCCAAACGCTGGAGTGTAGGGGAGAGCCCACTGCTTTATCTCCACAGAAGCAGCCTCCCCTCTCCCCCTTCCTCTTTTCTCTCTCACAACGGAACAACATAAGAACAAAATGAGATGTGAAGAAACAGAGAGAGCCACACAGAGACATCAGGGACCAGAGACGAGCGAGGAGAGTGGAAGCTGGAGCTGAGATGCTTGATGTGTGTGTACAGAAGTTGGAGGTAGGCAGTTGCCAGGCAAACAGAGAGTGACGAGGCGTGGGGTGGGGTGGGGTGGGGTGGGGTGCACGTGATGAGGATGGATTGAGTGCATCCAGCAGGACTGTAAGGACTGTAAGTCTCAGGTCGCTACCTCTGCCTCTCCCTCCCTTACCTGACCTGGGCTCCGTGTGAAGATTGAGCCGGGAGTGGGCTAGGCTCTCCTTTAATGTCGGCTCCCAGTCCTCAGGGAGGATGAAGCCACAGCTTCTTAATGAGCCTTCTGTGCCTTTGGGTCCTCTGGGCCCCACTGTAGATGTCTCCGACCCTGAGTACACATCTTATTCCTCCTGCTTGACACAGAGGCCTCCATTGCCAACACCCTTGATCCCCCCAACCCCAAGTGCCCCGTTCCTCAGTCCTTTCCTTTTCCTCCCTTGCAGCCCAGTGGAGATGGACGTGATCAAGTGGGGTAAATGCCCGGGTTAGGAAATGCAGGAGTGTAGGGGGAAGGTGGCTCATCTGGTAAATAACTTGTTGCACAAACACAAAGCCCTGAGTTCAATGTCCAATGTAAAAGCTAGGCATGGTGGTGTGCCCTTGTAATCTCAGACGAGGAAGCAGGGACTGCAGAATCTTTAGGGTTTCCCCCCCAGCTAGCCTTGCCTAATTGGTGAGCTCCAGGCCAAAGAGAGACTGTCTCCAAGTAAGGTGTGGCCAGCACATGGGTAAGAAGTAAGGTTAACATGTGGCCTCTGTGCAGATGTGCGCTTGCGCCTGCACACACTCGTGAACACGCATACATACACAGGGAAGACTTGTAAGGGTTGAGGCTGGACAGGCATGACGGAGAAGCTTTCCATGGGTCATAAACAAAAAATGAACAGTTTTTTCCTCAGGGGACGTGGGGGTCAAGCTCCAGCTTTCTGCGCTCAGCCTCCCAATTTTCTCATTCCATCATGCTCTGCTGGGCACTGGGCTATTTTGGGTGGGAGGCTAAAACTTTGTAGCTCTGAAATACTTTGACTTTCTGGAGAGAAAGGAAGATGACTCAAGCAACAGTAGGGTCCTTCACGGAGCCTAGGCCAAGATGAGGCAATGGGGAAATACTCTGTGTGAGAGAAAACCCAGGAAGACCTGAGATCAAAATCCCAGTTCTACCACTTCATAATAGGGTAATAGCTGGCAAGAAAGCAACACCCTGTGCCTCAGTTTCCACAACAGCAAAATGAAGCAATAATAGTATAGGGCAGTTAGAGGGTTAAATATACGAAGCAGATGTGGCAGACTACGCATATAATTTAGGCTGGATCTGATGTTCCAGGTGAGTTATTCCAACTGGTGCTCATAAATCTGTCCCCACTGGGTTTTAAGGTAGAAGAAGATGTCATGGGTTTCAAAGGACCTTGAACTGGGAAAGTCAAGGGTCTTGGGTATGGGGACCTTGGGTGACAGAATTAGGCAATGAACGGTGTGCTCAGGGCTTAGGAAGCCTGCGGTTAAACCTGGAGGACCCCAAGGCACAGAAGGTATATAAAACATGAAAACAGGGACCGGAGAGATGGCTCAGTTGTTGAAGTGTCTGCTGAGTGATCGTGAGTATGAAATTGAATTCCCAGAATCCATTTAAAATTGAGGTATCACATCTGTAACCCTAATGCTGGGAGGTTGGGAGCAAAGACAAACAGATCCTCAGAGCTCATTGGTCAGTTAGCCTAGCCAATCGGTGAGCTTCAAGTTCAATGAGAGATTCTATTCCCCCCCAAACACACACAATAAGATGAGGAGTCAAGTCTTTGAGGTATCGTGGGTGAAGCTTCCTTGTCAATTCTACTAGGCATAATTACACAGCAATTTCTTAGTCTTCTGGTCTTAACAATCTTTCTGCCCCGCCTTCCACTGTAGTTGTACACTACAAACTTTTACCCTCAATTTAGGGAAAGAGAAGGAAGGATAGAAAGAAATTTTCAACAGTTTTGTAGGTGGCCTTGATAGAGAGAGAAAGGTAGAAATCTTCACAGCCCTTTTAGGCTGTCCTAAGCTTGGAGAGGACTAGCTGACAGTGAGTCAGACTAGAGTCTCAGCTCACTATCTGCAAACTATTCTAAGCAAGAATCAACACACTAATGGTTGGGCAAACCAACCAAGTAACCACCAACCAACCCCCATCCCAGCCCTTGGGGCTTCAGACCTTTTAGACTCTAAGCAAAAGTTCCCATAAACCCAAGCGGCACACAATCCCAAGAATAAGTGACACATGCCAAAACAACGGCACCTGACCAAATTATAGCCACTGGCATCGAGCATTCCAAATCACACCCATAATCATCCACCACACCTGGGATGGGAACACAAACCTAGTCAAGACGCCATTTTGTGTTTTTAAAGAAACCAAAACAAAAACTTCTTCCAAGTGTCTTGCTACATTCCATGATGGTCCCCAAGTCTTAGGTGCGGGGTTGGTGTTGTAGATGTGTTAACTGGGGCTGGACGTCCCACAGTCAGGGGCTCTCTGCATTTTGACCAGTTGTGGTTTTCTGTAATGGTCTCCCTCTACTGCCAAGAGGCACTTCTCTGATGAAGGGTGGGAACTACAGTAATCTGTGGGTAAATTACAATTGTTGTGATTTAGGTCTGACTAATGAGTCTCACATGTCTCTTATATGACCTTGGAGCAGTTTTCTTGATAATATTTATTACATTATTATATACAATTATTTTACATATTCTTGAGAGCTTTTGGTCAACATTCATGAGAAACGTCAAGTTTTCTTGTAATGGCTTGTGTTTGTATGAGAAATGTCAATTTTTCTTGTAATGTTTTGTGTTTGTATGAGAGGAAATATATGGGAAAATTCTACCTTCTATTTTTTCTTCTGTTTTGAAGTGTGAAAGTATTGATGTTGGACTTTTCAAGTTGGGTGAGGTTGTCAGTGAAGCCACCTGGTCCTTAAGCTCTTCTTCTGTGAAATGGATAAACTACTTAATTTAATCAAATTATTAAATTAGATAGTTAAATCATCGAATGTGCTGTAGTTCCGTTTTCTACTCCTTTGTAAAATAGTTCTACCACTTTATATCTTTCTAAATGTGGCACACTGTAAGGCTACTTGACTCGCTGGACCACACTGTTAATAGTGTTCCTCTACAATCTTTGTGTAAGCCCCATAGGAACATTCCCTCTTTCCTTGCAAATTTTAGCAATTGATCTCGTCCCTCTTCCTTTGACCAGTCTCACGTTTGTCAATTTCATTGACTTTTTAAAAAAACCGTTTTTTTAATTTCTCTTACTTTTCTAAATTTCGTTCTACACCCCATTTTATTCCCACCCAAATCTTTACTTTCATGCTAGCTTGCTTCTTGTTTCGTTCTCTTTTTTTGTCTCATTGATGAAATAAGATCTCACACTGAATCACGGACTAGCCTCAGATTCTCAGCAACCCTCCTGCTTCAGTATCCTAAGTGATGGAATTTCAGGCAGGAGCCATCACACTTGGTAGTTTCCCTTTATTTATCTGCTTTCTTAAGGTTACAGAGTTCAGATCCTCCTCCTCCTTCTCCTCCTTCTCCTCCTCCTCCTCTTCCTCCTTCTCCTCCTCCTCCTCTTCCTCCTCCTCCTCTTCCTCTTCTTCCGCTTTCTTCTCCTCAATATAGGATTTTATAATGCAAACTCCCCCATGGATATTGAGTCCCCCAACATTTTCCTAAATTTATTAATTATTTCTAGAAGATTTTTTTTATGATTAAAAAAAAAAAACCCATGTGTATGGGTGAATGCCCACATGTATGCATGTGTACTGTTTGCATTACTGATACCCGCAGAGGCCAGAAGAAAGTCAGATCCCCTGGAGCTGGAGTTAAGGCTGCTGTGAGCCACATGACCCCTGGATGCTGGAGTCAAACTCATCCTCTGCAAGAGCAGCAAGCACCCGTTTCTGGCAGCTCCCTGTTTTAGACCCAGGGTCTCACGCATCCCAGGCATCTTCATGTGTGAAGTTACATGGGGTTTTTGTAGATGTCTTTTATTGGCTCAAGGAACTCCCCTTCTAGTCCCAGTTTTGAGTAAGCTATGAATTAAAAGCAACAACAACAGCAACAATTTTGCTTTGCTGTTGTTGCTGCTGCCTTGTTTTGTTCTATTTTACCACGAGCTGGAGAAAAGACATCCGAGCCATTTGCATTTGAGATAACTTTATGCAAACATATTTGAATACGTCTTAGCAGTTCTCTCTGTTCAAGGGACTCAAGGCCAAGACAGCACGATATGTTGCTGCTTGTTTGTTTCTGAGGCCAGAGTTGAAGGCTTAGTCCATGGTATTAAGAGTTCTTAAATTTCATTTAGGCTGAAAATAACTAGGAAACTTTGCTGAAGAAACTCATGAGGCAGCTTTACAGATAGCTGAGAAGGTGCTGTAAACAGCATTAGGAAAGTGTGTGTGGAGGGTTAGGGTAGCTATTGGACCAGCTTATGCGGACATCTTAAAGTCGGTAGTGGCCCATGCAGAGGGGTCATGTTGGGAGGTGGGCAGATTGGATGGGCATGCTGTGGGTCTTCAGTGCTCTGAGAACATTAAGAAGGAAGCCCCTTTGGTCTCCACAGATGCCTCTCACATGCCCCTCTAATAACCCTAGAGAGTTTTTCTTAACAAGTCCCCAAGAAACATAACCAGCATGTGTTGCAGACAACTCCGCAGAACGCCAAGGCTCCTCTTCCCCAGAGCTTCTCCTCCTTCGAGGCTGAGTCCTCCAGACAGCACACTTACCCTGCTGACAGCCCGTCACCCCGAAAGCCTGTGTTCTTTAATGCTTCAGGGATATTAGGAGCACTGCAAGCCATGGTTACTTTCTATTCTGGAGAAAGTTGCTAATGAGCAAACGTGCTTTTAGCAATTATTGGTCTTTTGGGATTTCTTTTGGTTGGGGTGGGTAACATTTCAACATTCTTGGTCTATGGACAAAACATTTTTTTTAGTTTTTTCTATCAAACATTTTTTATTGTTTAAACATTTGCATATATATCTCCTAGTCTTTCTCTTCCTCCAACTTCCTACTCACCCAACTTCATGTCCCTTCTCTCTCAAAAAATCAAAACAAACAAAACCAAACAAGACAAAAACAAAATAAAAAGCACACAAAAAACATAAAATTTATTTCAAAGCAGCTAAGAGCAACTGGGATTATAAAAAGTGTAATCTTGTGTTTATGTGAAGAATGTTTGATTTAAAAGCTTTTGCTTAGGGGGCAGTGGTGGCACATGCCTTTAATCCCAGCATTTGGGAGGCAGATGCAGTTGGATCTCTGTGAGTTCGAGGCCATCCTGGACTACAGAGTGAATTCCAGGACAGCCAGAGTTACAACAGAGAAAGCCTGTCTCAAAAAACCAAAAAAAAAAAAAAAAAAAAAAATTTTTTTTGTTGGCTTGTGTTGCCTTTTGCTAAGCAATTTAAAATTTGCTTGAAACTAGAATGATAGAAAAAATATTTAATTTAGAAAAGATTTACTTATTTTATTTCATATTTATCAGCGTTTTGCTTTCATGCGTGTTTATGGACCACATACATGCCTGGTGCCCTCAGAGGCTGGAAGAGGGATCAAACCCACTGAAACTGGAGTTGCAGGTGGCATGAAGCCACCGTATGGGGGCTGGGAATTGACCCTGGGTCCTCTGCAAGAGCGGCCAGTGTTCTAAGCCAGAGTCATCTGTCCAGCCCTTGATAGAGCTTTGACTTGGTCTGATAATACCAGAGATGGTTTGGTTCCTGATTAATGTGGCAGTTGGTATTATGAATGTGTCCCATTAAAATCACCCTCTCCCTCTTCCTCCCCCCTCTCTATCCCTCACCCCCTGCCCCATTGAAAGCATGACTCTGTATGCACAGTCAGTTGGTACCATGACTGTCCCCATAACACCTGACTGGACAATGAATCTGGTCTTCACACCTGAGGTTTAGAAATACAAGCTTTCTTCTAATAATTTCATGGTTCTGAAGTGGTAACGCATATCATTATTCAAATTCAAAGCCTTGTTCCCGTTTGATATTTAAAACAATTTTATAGTAGAGCTGACAGAACATGGCCACCACCCACATTTGAGTCAGAGGAGGACTGAATTCTGGGGAGTGTAGTTGCTTTTTTTTTTTTTTTTTTAAATATCTCAACAAATTAAGCCAAGATCAAAGTCCAGGTCCTTCCCTCTGTCTCATGTCTCTTCAGCAGCAGAGGAAATTGTAGGGTGAATCAGTTGTTGAAATTAAAACACTTCCTTTGTAAATAAAAGTCTCTGGGTATGTGGAAGCCACAATTGGAGCAGACACCGTAGACATAGGGGAGGGACCCATGAAAGTAGCCTGTAGCCCAGGCTGGCCTCGAACTCACAGCGATCCGCCTGCCTCTGCCTCCCAGATGCTGGGATTAAAGGCGTGTACCACCACCACCCACCTAGAGTAATATCCTTAATCCTTTTCATCTTTCCTCAGCTGTAGCCTCTCATTAGCTCAACAAAGCCTCAGAATTCTGTCTCAGATGTTTCAGAGTCGTGTGGTATAATCTATAAGAGTCAGAGCCTGGAGCTAGCTAGTCCCTGGGTTCAAACCCCAGGATGCCACTTTCCAGCTTGATTATTTAATGTTTTTGTGTTTCGATGTCTTTATTTGTAGGAAGGAGATGTCACACACCTCTAGAGCTAACACGTGAATTAAAACAATAAATACGTATCAGTCAGGCAGGGGGGAGCAATCCGTATTTCCAGATACCCAGAAGGCTGATTACCTAAGCACATGAGTTCAAAGCCAGACTAGGCAATGGAGTGAGACCCCCATTTTAAGGTGAGGAGGAGGAGGAAGAGGGAGGAAGAAAATATAAATAAAAATAAAAGAAACAAAAACAACCACAAAAAGAAAGTAAGAAATAAAACAGCCACATAAAACACTGAATGCCTGCTACACGAAGGTAGCGTTAGTTATTCTCATGTTCGCATAATGAATAGTACCAAACACATTTGACAATTAGGAATTAAATCCCAGAGAAGTGAGGTGACTGCTTCAAGTTAATGTGACCTTTCCAAAGCCATAGGAGGTCAATGATAAGGCTAATTCTTGGGCACAGTTCTCTGAATCTTTTCCTAACGTATCCATCAGCAAATTGGTGTGAAGTTTTTTTCCTTGTGCCCTCCCTCATGGCAAGAATCCTCCCTCATTCACTCCAAGAGCCTCAGTGAAATTGTGGGTGGCACACTTCAAGAGGCCAGAGGCACTGCAGACAGCCATGCTTTCCTGAGTCCTACTGAGCGTCCTCACCCCTTCCAATTAATTTGAGAAAAGCCCTCTTCACATCCTTGTTCCGGAGGCTGTAGATGATGGGGTTAAGAAAGGCAGAGATGACATTGTAGAACAAGGCCAGCTTCTTGTCCTCTTCTGGGGAGGCTTCAGAGCCAGGCCTCATGTACATGACCATGCAAGGAATACAGAACATGGTGACCACAGTGATGTGTGACGCACAGGTGGAGAAGGCCTTCACCCGCCCCGGGGTGGAATGAATCCGTAGAATGGCTAAGAAGATATGAACGTATGAGGCCAGGATGAGAGATAATGGGATCAGAAGCAAGACGAAACCCAGGATGAAGTCCACTTGGTCGTTGAGGGATGTGTCTGCACAGGCCAACTTCAAAACAGCAGGGATTTCACAAAAGAAGTGGTTGATCTCATTGGGGCCACAGTAGGGGAGATTCATTGCGAAAACTGTGTAGATGAGGGCACAGATGAGACCACAAAGGGCAGAGCTGGCCACCAGGGTTATGCACAGGGTTTTGCTCATCTTGACTCCATAGTGGAGTGGATAACATATAGCAATGTATCTGTCATAGGCCATCGCTGCAAAAATCCAGGTCTCAGTGATGCCTAGTGACAAGAAAATGTACATCTGGATCACACACTCAATGTAAGAGATGGTCTTATTCTTGCTTACTAGATGAGCCAACATCTGGGACACTGTTGTGGTCACATAGCTGAGGTCCAGCAGGGAGAGGATGCTGAGGAAGAAGTACCTAGGTGTGTGGAGACGTGCATCTATTCTAATCAGGGTAACAATGAGTCCATTACCCAGGACCGTAAATAAGTAGAGGAAGAGGAAGAGAAAGAAAAAGATACAATTGGTCCTGAGGTTTCTGGAGAAGCCCAAGAGGAAAAACTCTGTTACAGAGCTGTAATTTCTCCAGTCTCAACTGTACATGGCCTTCCTTCTGAGGAGAGAAGAAGACATATGACTGACTCCTTTGCAATCTCCAGAATGCTGTGTGGAATTGGCAGATGGGGAGCTGAAGGTAAAACACCTTCCTCCATGCCCAGTGAGCAGCCTATCCAAACTGGCCTTACTTAGCTCTAGGTACTTAGTAGAAATTCCACTAAGTACTTTCTGGGTTGTCCAACTAACTATCCCCAATAGATACCACGTTCCTGTGAGAAGCCATATAGAACAGAAGTCTTATTTAGAAGAAAACGAACACACACACACACACATACACACACACACACACACACACACACCACACACACACACACACCATAAACCAATCAAAATGAGGAGGCCAGAGTTGCCTGTTGTGCCCTAATGCCATTACTTCAAGACAAGTCGGCACCACAAGAGGCAATTAAATGGCTGGAGAGATGGTTCAGTGGTTAAGAGCACTGGCCCTTCTTCCAGAGGACCCAGGTTCAATTCCTAGCACCCACAAGGCAGCTCACAATGGTCTGTAACTCTGTTCTGGGGAATCCAACGCCCTCACACAGACATACATGCAGGCAAAACACCAATGTACATAAAAATAAATAAAATGCTTTTAAAAATAGTACATTATTGAATCTGTATATCAGAAACTATACTAAGCATTTAAAAAAAGAGGCAATTAAAACAAGGATTAAAAAAAAAACAAGGAAAGTAAGAAAAAGTAAAAATCACAGCCATAGCACCCGGCTCATTCCCTTCCTCTGTACAAAAAAGCATTTTATGACCTTGAGAACCCTCACAGTGGCCCACTATCAAGAGTGACAGTGTATTTATTTCTGATCTGTTATTACTTGTCAATTTCCTTTTGAATAAAGTTTCCCTGATACTTTACAGATGAAACAAAACAAAACAAACAACCCCCACTTTTGTTCCTTTAGAAGCTTTGTCTCCTCCTCCTGCCTTCCCACCCTTCCTGCAGCGGTACGATGGCACAGAACAAATTAACGCGCGATGGTAACCACCGGGATTCTAATTTTGAAAGCCAGAGAAGAGTTTTGTCTTCTATTGTTTCTCAAAAAGATGGAAGTCTTGGGCTTGGGAATGGAATTGCTGTGTGTCTGGATGCTTCTTAAACAGCAGAGAGGCATCCTCTACTGCCCTGTCTCTCACAGGAGAGGGATGGGGCAGGTGAGGTGGAGCTTCACCTTTACACAAACTCAGTCCTCAGTCCAACGTACGCAGTCTAGATAACAGGATATTCCAGACCAGCCTTTCTCTCTCCGCCTCTTGCTGGTTCTTAAACACCTGCTACAGAATGCTACAGAATGGGTCTTTCATCTTCTCTAGGTCCTAAAAAGGAAATGGTCATTTATCAAGAGTCACCATAAAAAATGCTTCACAAACTGTGTCTGATTGTCACCACAATCCACCAAGGTCAGAACCGCTATTTGCCTTTACAGAGAGTTAGAGAACCAAAGCTGAAACCTGGTAAGGGTTAGAGCTGCAAGCCAAACTCCAAGTCCTATGTTATCACCACATGAACTTGAAGTTTGTCTCCCAAACCATCAAATTTCACAGAGAGCTTAGTAGGGGCCCCAGTACAATGCATGTCCACTTCAGACGTCACTGTGTGGGACCCCTGACCTACTTGGTCAGTGTTAGAAGGTAGAAAGCACATATTGCACACTGGAAAATGAAGGGTTACTTTTCCTATAATATTTTCAAAGTTTGGCTCAGGAGTACAGTATCTGAAAGTCTGTGAAAAACAGATTATTATCAATTTAGGTTAAAATCACATTCCATAAAATCATGGGCAGAATTCAGCCTAAATGGGTGTAAATATGATTGCAATGTTTGTGTTAGAGGCTGGGCAGGATAGAACAGGAGTCAGTGGGGTACGAATTCGAATCCACACTCAACTGTTAACACACCGCAGACTTTCAATATTTGCTGTGTGCTGATCTATCTGAAATATAGTTCCATCTAGATCCATCGATCCAGCTGCTTTCTTGATATCTGTCTCCCATGGGATTTGCAATGAGCAAATCATAGCTGACATTTCCTAAGCCAAACTTCCAATGCACCCTCCAGAACTGTTTTTCTTTTTCACTCAGTTAGTGGTGATTTCATCCTTGGAGGAGACTAAAGTGGAAAAAGATCTCCAAGATATTTTAAATGTTCTCTTTCTCATGCACTTCACGTGTCACACAACAGAAAACATTTTTGATTGTCTTTCAAATATGAAAAAGAGAAGACAACTTCTCACCATCTCCACCGTTACCAATGACCTAAATAGTTCTCTTTTCCTGCCAGGAATATTGCAATAGTCCCTAAATACTCAGGTCTTCCATCCTATCTTTCCCCAGAGTCTCCTCTCCATACAGTTACTCTGAATATGTTCAAAAGGTAATCATGTAATTCCTATCATCAATATCCTCCTGTGAAGCTGGGTGGCGTGACACACACCTGCAACCCCAGCATTCAGGAGGCTGAGGCAGGAAGGAGTTCAAGACCAACTTGGGCTTTAGAATAAGATGCTTATTTAAAGCAACAACCACCACCACTATGGTGGCTTCTTTTAAAAAGTATTAACTCTCTCTCTCTCTCTTTCTCTCTCTCTCTGCACATTCACATTTATGTGTGGTCACAAATGCAGCACACCTTACCTGTGAAGGTCAGAGAAGAACTTACAGGAGTTAGCTCTCTCTCTTTCCACTAAGTGCCTCCCAGACATCAAACTTATCCAGGCAGCTTAGCAGCATGCGCTCTTACCCACTGAGCCATGGTGGCCCTGTAGTAGCTTCTCGGGACACCAGAAAAAGCCATAGTCCTTTGAGGGCTTTGAGATCACTAGGAACTTCCCAGTCCTCGCTTCTGACCGCTCACCTCTCCCTCTCTCCAGCCACACACCCCTTGCTGTTCCTCACTCAGAGCAGACTGCTGCTTCTGCACTCCTTTAGAATTCTGTTCCCACTACTGGAAATTATCTTTCTGAGAGTCACACTCTCATTTTCTACAAATATTTACTGAAGTGTTGTCTTCTCAGACAACGTGTGAGTCCTTCCTGACCATCCTGTTTGAAAAGGGAACAGAACACATAATTTAATTTTTTTTTCAATTTCCTCTGCAAGAGTACAGGAGCTTTTTTTTTTCTTGATTCTTTGTATATCGCATTGATTATTAGCGGATTCTAGGACAATGTCTGACACGTAGTAGGAATTTACGTGTTGAATAAATGAGCTGAGCTGGGCACCAGCCTCACCGTGCAGGACGGCGCTGTCCGTGGTTCTGAAGCGAGATTCCTATGTGATAGGTAGAAAGCTGACTTTCAGGCTCCTCGTGCATTTCTCTGGTCTCAGTGGATTTCCAAATAGAGACTGGCTCTGGCCACTTAATCTATTCTCTGTAATTATCCTACTGTATCACCAAGTCTAGATACCCTTCACACATCTCAAAACTAAGGAAACAGGTCCATCAGATAAGCAGTGCCCACTGGCTGCCCAGAACACTCTCCAATGCATGCATCTGCAATTTAAACACAGGGAAGGTTTTCTGGCTGCAACTCAAGACACCTCATTTGCTCATGTCCCAACTCGGCCTGCTTCCCAAAGCTGTAGGGCAGTAGAGGTTCTGAGGTCAAAGAAAATTATCTTTTGAGTTAGAGTCTAAACAAACTACAGAAAGACATTAACCTCTGTCCCAGGACCCATAAAACTGAGAGGACAGCACATACTTTGAAGGTCCCGTGAGTACTAACTAAGTCACTGGGTGTATGTGACACTGCAGTATCAGTGTCACATCAATAAACATCAGTTATTATTACTTCTATTATTAAGTTAACTCATCTTGTTGAAAAGCTCTTCCCTATTTCTTCCTCTTGGTAAAATTCTAATCATGTACTCCCTCCATGATGCCCACCCCACTTCTTCCTCTGGCCTTTGGTTGGACCTTCAAAGGTGCTTCTATTACTGCTCACAGCCATGCTGACACACTCTGATCTGTAGAGTCTCTTAAATATGAAAAATCTCATCTCCATTTTGTCTCCAGTTCTTAGCACATAGCATGGGTAGGGCTAGTAAATCTTCGATTGGTGACTATGAAATTATGCCCATGGTACAATAGTACCATGTCTAGTCCAGTGGTTCTCTCATCACCTGGAGGACATCAGGTTATCGGCTCTCACCACAACTGGATTTCTCTCTCCTTGGTTATTTGTTAACTGATATGAACAAAGTTGTATGGACATTTGGAGAAATGTATCGAGAACATGCTGCTAGTTTTTATCTTTCACAAATGAGCTTCTCCTCTAATATTAGTGAGATGGAATTAAGGTGAGGGATGGACTCCTCTCTGAACATGACCTAGTTGCCATCCATCGAAGACGGGGTAGCATTAAGAGCAGGGACACTAGAATACGAGCTGGGTGCTAGAACTGATCCTATTGATAATTAGTAGAGTAGCCCAGGGCAAACGATCTAAATTATTTGTGGTTCCATCCTCACGTAGATATCAGAACCCATCCCAAAGGGTGTTAGTGGTCATTAACTCAAGCATTACATGGAGATGTGCTTACTGTGATGCCTGCAGCAGAGTGTTCAAAATAGTGTTTATTACTGTTATATTAGTTTATCATTGCAAGTTCTTTTTATTTTGAAGGCTTAGAAGAAGAGGGAATTGAGACAGAGAGTAACTTGCCTGATGGTGCACAGTTACTGAGAGACATAGTCCACTTCTACCATCCCCAGAGACCTTTCTTTAATGGATTCTGTTATTCCAGTGCCATCTTGATACATCACAGTGTTTGTGCGATGGCTCACAGTGGACTGATGGGAATGACCTTTTTGGGGGCTTGTCCTATCCTTCGGGCTCCTTACCTATCTTCCTTTCCTGATTCCAAGTGTGGTGTATACCCCTGCTTGATACCTAAAGCAGTCTTGCAACTGCCTTAGGCAATTCCAGAATCCAGGGACTGGGCTGTAAGAGGACCTCACTCCAGCCACTCTCCAGAGCTATTCAGTCTCAGCAGCTCCCTTGAAGATGCTCTGACTGGTGTATTAATGAAGCTAATGGGTATTGGGGATCAAAGAGTCCTAGCTGCAGCCAAGTTGGAGCGCAGTGTTACCTCAAGAGCCTTCCAGTCCTGAGGGATCCTGTTACTCAGAAGAAGATTCTACAGAGGTATACTCATCATGTAGAGAAGGGATAAATGCATCCCAAAGGAAACTTGATTGGAAGAAAAAGATTAGAGAGGAGACCATAAATCAGAAGGATGTAGAAACTGGTCCTTGAATTCAAGTGTCCATTTTGGCATCTGGAGGGACAGACAGCAAGGGAGCCAACACCAGGATTTTCAGTTCTGTTTCCAGCCCTATTTAGGTCCCCCACAGAAAAAGGAATGTTAGAACTCGATCAGTTTTCAGAAATAATTGCAGAAGCACAAGACAAGTAGGATGAGATCTAAGAGTTAGACATCCAGATACCATGATATAACTTTTTCTTATTTTCCCATTATTGGTATGCCCTTCTGTGGACTGAGATAGTTTCCAGCCGGCCTCTGTCTCTTCCCATTTATATGCTAATTTTGGGGTTGGGTTCCTCTTGATTTTCTGAGACTTTGAGATGTATAATTAGGCTGTTTATGTGAAATCAGTTTACTAGAAGTCGGTGCTCATTGCCGTAAACTTTCTTAACACTGTCTTTGTTGAAACACAAAAGTTTCCTTCTGCTGTTTCCATTTTCATTTGTAACAAGGGATTAAATTTTTTTCTTCTGACTTCCACAGTGCTCACTGTTCATTAAAAAATATGTTCTACAATCTTCATGAATCTCTATAATTTCTAGAGTTCTTCTTACAACAGTTGACTTCTCATTTCATTCCACTGTGATTATAAAATATACAGGAGTGTTTCAATTTTTTAATGTGATAAGACTTGCTTTGTGGTCTAGTATTTTGTCTATTCTGGAGAAAGTGCAATGTGTATTTTACAACTTCTGGACAGATTTTTTTTTTAATCAATGTTTGTTAAATCCATTTGATCTACAGTGTATTTTAACTCTGTTTCCTTGTTAATTTTTTCATCCTGATGGTGTATCCACTAATAAGAATAGACAATTGAAATCCCCTATGGTCAGGGTATCATATCCTTCCTCCATTATTAGCCATGATGTTATTTGTTCTATAAAATTAGCTGTTCAAAACTTAGGTTTATTCTTCTAGATGAGCTCATGCATTGGTGGCTGCAGCTTGACTATTAAATGCCTCCCAAGGACCTATGTGCTGAATGCTTGCTTCCTGGAGGGTGGTTCTCTTTTAGGAGGTTGTGGGGACTTTAGAAGGTGAGGCCTAGAGAGAGGCAGAGAGCTTCAGGGGAAATGTTTTTCGAAGGCTATACCTGTTCTTGATTTCTTCTTTCTCTGATTTGTGTCTTCTACAAAGCAAAGAACCTCCCTTGTTATATACTCCCAGTGCCATGGTGTTCTGCTCAGGCGCATGGGTCTAAACAAACACGACTACACCCTCAAAAACTAAGGCAAAATAAATCTTTATATTTTTCAGTTGCTGCCTCAGGCATTTGGTCATAGCTTTTCAGAAGCTGGTATAAAACATGTGAGGTCAATGTAGGCATGGTGGCACATGCCTCTAATCCCAGGAAAGGGCAAGTAAATCTCTATGAGTTCAAGGTCAGCCTGGTTTATATAGTGAGTTCCAAGACAGCCAGGGCTATAGAGAGAGCCTGACTCCAAAAAAAAAGTGAGGTCATTTTATTACAAAAAATAAAGGAAGGAGGAGGAGGAGGAGGAGGAGGAGGAGGATGATAAAGGAAGAAGGAGGAGGAGGAGGAGGATGATAAAGGAAGAAGGAGGAGGAGGAGGAGGAGGAGGAGGATGATAAAGGAAGAAGGAGGAGGAGGAGGAGGAGGATGATAAAGGAAGAAGGAGGAGGAGGAGGAGGAGGATGATAAAGGAAGAAGGAGGAGGAGGAGGAGGAGGAGGAGGATAAAGGAAGAAGAAGGAGGAGGAGGAGGAAGAGAGAGAGGAGGAGGAGGAGGAGGAGGAGGAGGAGGAGGAGGAGGAGGAGGAGGAGGAGGGAGGTCATTTCTGTGACCAAACCTGACTTGTAGCTTACATGCCCTTAAAACTGGTTAATGTTGGTAACACTGCAACAGTGAAGACAACCTTGTGGATGTTTCTGTCAGCATCTCAGAGGACTGGAATTCCAACTGGAATTCGGACAGTGAAGGCCCGGCTCACAAAGTTTCAGATGGGAAGAACTGTGTTGAAAATTGGATTCGTGGCCATGAATACCACATTCTGGCAATGGAGTTGCCTATGTTTTGTCTGTTTCCTGAGCTTTTGAATAAAGCTGAACTTAAAAGTAAGACACAATCTAGTAAAGATAACATTTAAGGTAGCTTAAACATCCATCTGTGGCATGGCCGTTGTTAGCTCCTTTTAGCTAGGTTTTCAGTGAGAATTTGGAGTAAAAAACAGAATAGACAGACTTGAAAACATGTATGGTTAGAAAAATTTGGGCTAAGGAAGGTAGTTTCTGCTCTTAAAAAATATCCAAATAATTAGCATCAGAACAAAAAGGAAAAAGACCTCAAGAGTATTTTAGGAATTGGTCAGATGCCACTCATACAGGCTCAAGAAGAGAATGACAAACTCACTCCTTGAGAAGAGAGCATCGTTTATACAGGATCATCTAAGAAAGTGTTTCTTCGTGTTTACCCATCCATGCACTCAAAGGCTGCTACAACTGTGGTCCAAGGAGTTTTGACTTCTGCTTGAGCTTGTGTCAGACATTATCTTATTGTGATGATTTTGCTTGCACACGCAAGGCAAGAATTATAGGCACTGGCAAAGATTCTGCTAGAGTTATAAGCTACATTCCCTGTGCAGAAGATGTACATGTTGGAAAGATTTCTGTAGCTTACCCGACCTCCTTGTCAATTCAATTAAAAAAAAAACCATGCTTTATTTTTTAAAGAATCTAGAAATATATCATAACTTTATATTCTATATTCTATAAACAGAAAAAAAATTGCTTTTGCATCTCATCTCTGTCCTAACAGGATTACTATGTAGCAAGGTTATTTCTGGTTTGTATGAAATAGAGTTTCTATTTAAAAAATGAATTCAGTTTTTGTAAACTGGTTCCAGGTTATTACTTTTCGTCCCATGCTTACCACAGGATCATATTTCCAGAAGAACAAAGTGTTGCTACTTGTCACTGTGAAGCTACTTGGCTCCAGCAGTGCCTCCAGGAAGATCCAGCCAAAGAAAGCAGCTGCCGCTGCTGCCTCATCCATGTCTGAGGACACCACACCTGAGAGAGAGCAGCCTAGAGTCATGTGCTACTTCCTCCTCAGCCTCCTTCAGACCATCTATCCCGGGGAGTGTTTGTCCCTCCCCATCTCAGATAACCAGAAAAACTCACTGACTTGGCTCTCCACCCCCCGCAGGAAAGTTCCCTCACTCTGTGGAGGATTTTGAGAAACTAAAGTACGAGATTTTGGAAGGTACATCAGAAGGTAAGATTGACTTTACCTGGGAAGAGGAAGATGGCCTTCTGCTTGATAGTTCAGAAAGGACCGATAGCTGAAGGTCACAGTGGGAGCGCCCTGATGATTGTGAAGATCACTTTGGTTGGTCTCAGTGAGCACACCAATTTTCTGGTGAGACAAACTGTGTAGAGTGAAATCTGCCCGCTACGTCTCGTCACATGACTTGGGCTTCTCTCTTCCTAGTGGTGTTGGCACGGAGGCAAACCCACAAGGATCGCGGTGGCTCTGTTTAAAGGAACAGACCTACCAGAACATGGGAATCCCTTTCGGAACCAAGGAAAAGGTCGAAAACTACCCAGGGTCTGACTGTAGTTCTTAGTAGATAGTCCATCATTTGATTAACTTCACTTCTGCACAGCAACTGGGCCACTTTCTAAACGCTCCTCTTGTACCTGTGATGTGGGAGCTTTCTTGCTCAGAGTTTCCTTAAGCCACGACATTTCCGGGAACCCAAGGCGCTCTACTCTACCCCTTCCATTCAGCTTTTCTTCCAGGGAGACCATCGAAGATATCACTGGAAGTCATCATTTGCATCCTCCTCCCTCGGGCTCTCTCACAGGACTTCTGCTCTGTGAGCAGGAATCTGGTTTCTCCCATCCTAAGGGAGGAATCTGATTTCTCGGATCCTCAGGGAGGGTGGAGCATCCCGAGGAAGGGTGGAAGGCAAGGAGTCTGCAACACCTCTGTTGCTCGTAGAGCTAAGAACAAACGGCAGTGAAGGAGTCAGGCCAACAAGGCAAGGATCCAGAGGTGTTCACAGAGAGTCAGGGAGGCCTGGTACAAGTGACACAATCCAGCATCACGGGCAAGGCTCTGTGAAGGCTAATACAAGGTGTTGGCTCTGCTGTGTGAAGCACAAATACCACACCGTGCATGGCTTTCAGGTCTGAAAGGAAAATGCTCATTTGCCTTCTATGTGTTTGTTTGAAATTACTTTCTCAACAGCCAGTGCAAACTCCGGTGTATCCACTGTGCTTGTTTCTCTTTTAAGATTTTTACAATTTATGTGTATGTTCATGTGTCTGTGTGAGCATGTGTGCACATGTGTATAAGTACCAAAAGAGTCCAGAAGAGGGTGTCAGTTCCCAGGGAACAGGCATTTGTGAGCTGTCTGATGTGGACGCTGGGTTCTAACGCAGCATCAGGGTTGATCCACAGTGCTCTTAGTCGCTGGGCCGTCTTTCCAGTCCTTCTGTGTGTTGCACATGTCATTGCTTTTGCTGGGTCAGAAGGAGTTTTCTTCTGGCTGTCATCAGAGCCACCACCTTCTGAAGCAACGCCTCCCGAGCATGCTCAACTCAGTCTTGTAATCCCAAGGACAGTGACCGGACATCTAGGTCCCGCTTTTGCTTTGTCCAGGAGTTGAGATCCGGTGACCTCTGCTTCCACAACACCTTACAAACGCTTCTAAAGACGCTGTGGGGGTCAGTCAGCCTTCCGCTTGGGAAAGGTGCCGATTATAATTGCATTTGAACTCATCGTGGTATTTTTCACTTAGGGAAAGCACATGCTTTAGTAAGTTAGCATGAGAGCTGAGTGTAACCGTGTGACCCAGACTAGATTCTAAAACAGAGGAAGCCCCTGGTTTGCATCCCCGGCTTCTCAGTTGTGAAAGTGATTCCCGTGCTCCTGAAGGTCTGTTCTTTTAAGTAAAGCCGCCACATTCCTTCTGTTTTTACTTCCTTTCCAACACCAGTAGGAAGAGAGAAAGTTGTTACTGTTTGCACCCAGGTCACGTGACAATGCATCACAGGCACACTTCCTCTTGTACAGCTGGATATGGCTAGAAGAACGCCCTGTGTGCTAAGACCAAGCAAAGCAATCTGAAGCCCCTTTTTCGTTTGTTGGTTGGTTTTTTTTTTTTGTTGTTATTGTTGTTGTTGATTGTTTTTCTTCGATGTTGCAATCTAATTACAGTGTTTCTCCCTTCCCTTTCCTCCCTTCAAACCCTCTCATATACTTCTGAAAGGACAAGAACAAAGCAGCCAAACTTTAGTCAGGCTTCTAAGAGCACCAAAACTGTGTAGGCCCACGTCAGGGCCAAGGTGACTCAGAACAGTTCCCAGAACTAGAGTAAGGAAAACAATTTCTAAGACAAGCAAGATATGGGCCATTGACTAACGGCCTTGGGCTAAGGATCTCCCCCCACCCACGTTGACTATGACCCTAAGTTTACATTTTCCAGGAGCCCGCAACCTTGCTATATGCCAGCACCAATCAGTTTAAAGGTTAATACTCACATCACTATGTAACCAACGGAAGCATGCCTGATAATCTGTTGCTAAGCTCTGCCTTTGAAAACCATATATAAACCATACTTAGAATGTGCTAACTGCCACTCTCACCTGCCTCTTGCTTTTGCATGGATCTCGAGTCCTGGTGATTTCTCGGGGGTCTCCTTCCATCTGTCCCTAACACTTCTTCCCACTCTCCTTCAAATTCATGGCCTCTTTTTTTCATTAATTATTATTGTCTACATATATTTTTACTTACTGTCTCAGTTAGGGTTTCTATTGCTGCGATGAAACACCAGGACCAAAAGCAAGCTGGGAAGAAAGAGTTGGCTTACACTTCCACCTCACAGTTCATCCCTGAACGAAGTCAGGATAGAAACTCTAACTAGGCAGGAACCTGGAGGCAGGAGCTGATGCAGAGGTCATGGAGGGGTGTTGTTTACTGGCTTGCTCCTCATGGCTTGCTCAGCCTCCCTTCTTATAGAACCCAGGACCACCCGCCCAGGGGTGGCACCACCCACAATAGCTTGGCCCTCCCCATTAATAGCTAATTAAGAAAATGCCCTACAGCCAGATCTTATGGAAGCATTTTCTCAATTGAGGTTCTTTCCTATCAGATAACTCTAGCTTGAGTCAGGTTGACATAAAATTAGCCAGCACACTTATGTATATGTGTGTGTGTGCCTGCGTGAGTTTGTGTGTACTACACGTATGCGGGAGCCCACGGAGGTCAGAGGGCATCGGATCTTCAGGAGCTGGCCTGTTGTGAACTGGCAGTTGTGAGCTGCCCAATGTAGGTTCTATTACTGAAAAGGAAGAGGAGGAACTGAGGGAGAAGGGGAATAAGGATGGGGAGTAGGAAGAGGAGGAGAGAAGGAAGAGGAGGAGGGAAGGAAGAGGAGAAGGAGGAGAGGAGGAGAAGGAGAAAGAGGAGGAGAAGGAGGAGAGGAGAAGAAGGAGAAAGAAGAAGAGAGGTTTCAGTCCGCTGTCACTTGGTCCCATCACTATGGTCCTGAGGAAAGTCTGAACATCATGGCAGGAAGCACACAGCAGAGCACAGACCTTATCATCACAGGGAAGCAGAGAGAAGGTGAGGCAGGGCTCACTCCCTTCACTGTGCCCCATCCTCTGGGTGGCTATCACCTTCAAATAGCCCATGAAATTATGAGCCATTAGTGGATTAACCCAGCAATGAAGTCAGAGCCTCAGGATCCAATCTCTTCCAGAGGGTCCTCACCCGATAGCTGAGCCTACAGCACATGACCTGTGAGGGCGCATGTTAGATCCAGAGACTTTCCACCTGTTTATTCTATTACTCAAAAGCTTTAACATTGTATTTGTCCCTAAGAGGTGTATCTATCTACTCTTGAAACTGTTTGGGCAAGAAAAAGTTCGTATCACAGAATGTTACGTAAGACCAGAGATCCAGGTAACAGATTTTAGGAAATGCTTGTCGAGAGTTAGGCAGAGCTGAGGTTAGTTCTCCCAGCATGCCAGACATATATAAGTCACATCTAGTCTGTCCTGTCTGCTGTCCTGTCCTTTCCACGCAGTTTCTGCCTCTGTACTGTTAACATCCAGTGTCTTTTATGGGAAACAGCCTCACCTTGACTCCCTCACCCTCATTTCCAATTACCAAGTGTCCATTTATGCTTCCAGCGCTCGGCAGAATTAAGGCCCTCCTATGAAGCCTGGCTCACCCCCTCATCGCCGCCTCGGAGCTTCAAGCACGCCAAGAACACTGCTGCACTCTGGAGCATTCCTGTCTTGCCTGTTTTTGTTGTGAAGCTTGCTCTTGTGTCTTCCACCTTTGAGCAGGATTTAGAATATCCATCTTTCCGTCCACAGGGTCAAGTGTTAGGCTGGCCAGAGGTTCAGAATCAGCAAATGCTTGATTAGTGAATTCATGAGATCAGTGTCGTGTCTAAATTAGTCTTTTCTCTAACAAGAAAACAAATATTTTCAATTATTTTATTTTATTGTTTTATTTTATTTCTCTCTGCTAGAAAACCAATATGTGATGACTGCCAAAAATCTTGGGGAGTAAGATACGACAGAGACTAAAAAGAACTTTAATCTTACTACTTGTTGACATCTATTGTGTGTCTATGTATATATGTGTGTGTGTGTGTGTGTGTGTGTGTATGAATATGCTTCTCTCTCTCCCTCTCTCTTTCCATATCACTTTCCAGGAATATTTTTAAACATTTATTTATTTTTATTTTATGTGTATGAGTGTCTTGCCTGCATGCATGTAAGAGAACTGCATGTGTGCATGCAGGCAAACTAAAGATGTTGCGGTAAATAACAAGGATGGGGGATCAGCATGACACGAAACCCAGGAATGACGTCTACTTGGTCGTTGACTGAGGTGTCTGCACAAGCCAGCTTTCAGAAGTGTGCCTGGTGTCCATGGAGACCAGAAGAGGGCTCGGATCCCTTGGAAGTGGACCGTTCTGAGCCACCACGTGGGTGCTGGAAGCTGAACCCAGGTCCTCCGCAAGAGCAGCAAGTACCCTTAACCGCTGAGCTGTCTCTCCAGATCCACTTTCCAGTGACATTTAATACGTCATAGTAATCATGAGATTGAGAAGTCATGTTGGTGGTTATTTCTAATAGTTATGTAATGAATATCTTGTTTATAAAATTTGGTCTTCACTTACCATTTTTTCCTGAAGAACAGTCTTAGAGGTAAAATTTCAAAGCTCAAATTTATAAACATTGCAAATGCTCATTATAAATGTATTACATGTTTTCCATTGATCTACATTTTTATTAGTTTTATATGTATAGTTAATATATAATACTATTAATATTAAAAAGATGGTCATATATATCAGTCTTTTTAAGTGCCACTCACATCCAAATTTCGTTACTTCTAATTGATGAACTTGCCACTGTGGGTGTTCATTCTTGGACCCATGAAATCTCCATCGGAGGCAGGAAGCCTGGAGCATGATGCGGGACCCTAAGGATGCAGCAGCAGCTGTCATGACCCCTGCTTCCTGGAACTCGATACCCAGCCGAGAACTAAGATGTTGGGCTACTTTCCTTTTTGTTGCTGCTGCTGCTACTGCTTGTTTTTTGAGACAGAGTTTCTCTGTGTAGCCCTGTCTGTCTGGAAACTGGCTTTGTAGATAGGCTGGCCTCGAACTCGGAGATCATCCACCTGCCTCTCCCTCCTGACTAAAGGTGTGCCCCACCATACCTGTCTTTCTCATGGGAGGAAGGTGCAGGATGGTTGTGAGGCTCATGTTCAGCTCTTTGGGGATCATGGAAAGTCTGTTTGGGTAATATTAGTTTAAACCACAACCTAATGGAGAGTAGGTGTCAACACGCCCTTCGGAGTAGGGCAGGAAAGTTGGGTTAAGGGTAAGGACAGAGATTAGCATATGTGGAAGGCTTGGTGTGTGAGCCTTATGTTTCTGTGACCCAATACCCATGAAAGTAACTTAAGGGAGGAACAATTTATTTTGCTCATGGTTTCAGAGGATTCTGTCCACTGTGGCAGGGAAGGCATGAAGCATCTCTGTCTACCTTATTACAGGGAATACAGAAAAAAGGGAATACCGAAAGAGACCAGGGCACGATGTTGCCCCCCAAGGACACGCCCCATGACCCACTCTCACTTCCTACACCCTACCTCTGTGTTTTCTCACCTCCCAACAACATCATCAAATCAAGAATCCATCAAGGGGTTAATCCATCGATCGGATCACAGTCCCAAAGCCTATCAGTTGTACATGAACCTGTTGGGGGGGTGCATTTAGTATTCAAGCCACAACAAAGTCAATGGCAGAGTCCAGTTTCTGTGATATAAAGGAGGAGAGAGGGTGGCCTGAGATGATCTGAGTAGGTCTGTGGGATCAGATTGCACTTGGCCTCAAGCCATCCCTATTTGTCTCAACAGCGCAGAGAATGAGTTTCAGCTCATCATTCCTCTTGGGCCAGCATTCTCTAAGTCTATGTCTCTTCCCTGTGTTCAGCTCATACGATCTATGTATATGCTTTCTACAAGGCAATGAGCCTTTCTCAAGATACAGTCGCAGGGCATCCTCACAAGTCTATTCCTTTATTTTAGTAAAAGATTTTAATGGCTCAGACTCCCCTGTTTTTTGAAGCGTGTAGGCCCTATAGAACAAAGAGGAAGGAGAGGACTGATGTGTTTGGGAGACACTTCACAGTGCCCTGTTCCGCTAGCCGAGTAGGGGGTGGTCCCCAAAGAACCCATGCAGAGCTGAAATGAGAGGTAGAGGAGGGCGGTGCATGGGTGATGCTATCGCGAAATCCATTCTTGGACAATGATAATATAGCATGAATTGCTTCCATGTCCTTCTAGGGACTCATTCTGGGGGTCTACCCAGCCTGTTACCTTGAGGAAAGCCCTCTTCACATCCTTGTTCCGGAGACTATAGATGACAGGGTTGAGAAAAGCAGAGATGACATTGTAGAACAGGGCGAGCTTCTTGTCTTCTTCCGGGGAGGCCTTAGAACCAGGCTTCATGTACATGACCATGGCTGGCACGCAGAACATGGTGACCACAGTGATATGCGATGCGCAGGTGGAGAAGGCTTTCAGTCGCCCCTGTGCCGAACGGATCTTCAAGATGGAAGAAAAGATGTTGACATAAATAACAAGGATAAGGGACAGAGGGATCAGTATGACACTAAACCCAAGAATGAAGTCTACTTGGTCGTTAACTGAGGTGTCTGCACAAGCCAGCTTTAAGACTGCAGGGACTTCACAGAAGAAGTGGTTGATCTTGTTGGGGCCACAGTAGGGGAGGCGCATGGCAAAGACGGTGTAGACAAGAGCAGAGATGACACCACAGAGTCCACAGAAAATGACCATTACCCCACACAGACATGGGCTCATGATGACCTTGTACCTGAGCGGGTGGCAGATGGCCACATACCTGTCCACAGACATGATTGCAAAGAGCCAAGACTCTGTGACACCTAGCACCAAGAAAATGTACATCTGAGCCACACAACGGGAATAAGAGATTGTCTTCTTCTGGCTGGTCAGATGTGCCAACATCTGGGGCACAGTTGTGGTGGTGTAACCTAGGTCCAACATGGAAAGGACGCCGATGAAGAAATACATGGGGGTGTGCAGGTGTGAGTCCATGCAGATGAGGATGAAGATCAAGCTATTGCCCAGAATGATCAACAGGTAGATCATCAGGAAGGCTGAGAAGAGCAGAGGTGTGGTCCTGGGTCTCAGGGAGAAGCCCAGAAGGATGAATTCTGTCACAGAGGTCTGGTTGGGATCTTGCATTACACTCTACTTCTCAACGAAAAAAAAAAGCACCAATTCACACAGGGGCTTAGCTAAGGCACGGGCCAGAGTTGGGGTTAGGTAGGGGTCAGTGTCCAAATGTTATGAAACCCCATGATATCCCTCTCAGCAGGACTGTCCACTTTACCTGCTGCTGTCTTCTGGAATCACTCCCGGGAAATTTATGAAGAACAGAGATTCATGTACAGTACTGGTACTTCCTCTAACCCAACAGTAGTTCCCCTTCCAAGCCTCAGTTTCCTCTGCAATAAAATGAAAGGACCAGATGAGATGATACCTAATTCTCCTTACCATCGCTTATCCCTTTGTTAAAGCATTTAAGTTCCCTGCAGACAGCCAGGTAGTTAGAGAGAAATATTGAAGTAAAAACTCCATGCGGGATCTGAGAGGTGACTCAAGTTAAGAACACTCAATGCTCTTTCAGAGGACATGAGGGTTGGATTCCCAGTACCCATATGATTGATGACTCATAACCAACTGTTATTCCAGTTCCAGGGGATCTAATGCCTTTTTCTGGCCTCAGGGGACACCAGGCACACACACATGGTATACATACATATATGCAGGCAAAAACACTAACACATAAAAACACAGAAATAAAATATTTTAAAACTCTTTCCAAATTGGCAATTCAAATGCCTGAGACAGAGAGCGACTACCTTTGGTCTTATCAATGACATTAATTTCTTTTTGCACTTAAATTTTACCCTCAGTGGGTACACAGACCAGGAGGCTCTAACCACTTCCATCCCAGGCCACAGTATTGGAAGGAGCACTTACTTCTCACTCCTCAGTGAATAACCTTGAAAGAGCCATTTACTCCCCCCCCCATTCAAGACAGCTTCTAGAAGTATAAAATGGGCATAAACATATCCCTGTTACACATACAAAGAAAACTGAGATATTCGCCCTGAAGGAGGTCTAATATATGATGTATGCTCAGTAATCGTTAACTGCGTTCCTGAATGGTTCTTGGTACACAAACTGGGACTCAGGTCCAAGCTCCAAGCTACACAAGTATGCTATGGAATCACTCTATCACCCAGCATTCCCTCAGTTGACTGCTGCTTTCCTGAATCTCTACGATGTCTACCCTCTGCTTCATCTTCTTGCAAAAGCCAGCTTAGTGACTCAGCTGTTTCTGAGCCTAACCACCCCTCCCCCCACGAGCCTCAGTTTCTCTATGGGAGCAGGGGAAGGACACCCTCTACAGAGGGGTGCCATCTGCATTGTTGATGCTCGAGAACAGAGTAGCGTTGGTGCTGTCAGTGTGGCTCCCGGCACCAGTGGATCTGGTTCAGCCTGCTTGCTCTCCTTTGTGACATTTAGCTGAGGTTTCACAGGAATCCTGTGTCCACACTGGTCCATTAGATGGTGTCTTAACTTTGACATACAGGATCGCACACTGCTCAGCCTTTCTACATGCCTCCCAAGGGTGCCTCACAACTTCTTGCTCTTCACAAAGCATGTTGGTGCTTGCTTCAGCCGAGTGGACTTTAAAGGGGAAAGCATGTGGCAGGGTAGGAAAAGTGTGTCACATACAGCTGGTTTGCTTGAATCCTGGCTCTGACTCTACTGCCATGTAACTTTGGCTATTAGTTCATCTCCCCAGGACTCAGTTTCCCCAGCTATAAAATAAGGATAAAGTTATCTTGTTGGCAGCCAACATTCTTCCCATGAGTAAGTAGTCCAGGGAAGTTAGAGTATTCTAGCTTGGGGCCTAGAGCTGGAAAATATGTTGTCATTTCCTACTTTTCTTTCTTTCTTTCTTTCTTCCTCTCTCTCTCTCTCTCTCTCTCTATCTCTCTCTCTCTCTCTTTCTCTCTCTCTTTCTCTCTTTAACACAAAAGCCAGTGAATGAGGTTTGCCTCACGGAGTTGGTATTTGGGGGTGCTGCTCCTGGTCGGTCTGTAAGGACCAGCCGTGGGTGGGGACAGCTGTCTGTACACCAACAACACGAGAAGATTCTGTTGCACAGCCAAGACTTAGGGTCAGAGACTCAGGCTTCTGAGGCTGTAGGTTCTATTCATCCATAGCTCTCTAGAGGGTGAGCAAAGAAAGCCCATGGGAAAAATTCCCTGACTCTTAGGACTTAGGAAGTAGGTGTCCCATGTGTGTGTGGGGTGGGGTGGGGAGGTGACGAGGATCGGCTTCCGTGTCTATCACGAGAATTCAGTTCTGGAGCCTTGCCTCACAGAATACCTTGGCATCTGTTCCCTACTGAACCTCGTGTGGACTCCGTGAGATGTATATGGATGGGGAAACTGAGGCTGGGGTGGGGGACAGGCATGGGAGAAAAAGAACTTCACATGCTCTGAGCAATAATAGGCCGTCCCGTCTGTAGCAAAACCATGGCTAACTAGAACCCAACCAGTACAAGTCCTCAGCTTACTGAAATGCATCCTGCCCTTGATTTTTAGGAGCCTGGGTGGGGGAAGGCAAATTATGAAAGCAAAGAAACTTGTGATGGTTTTAGTTTAATTCTCTGTGTGTATGCACATATATGCAGACATACGTTTGGATACTTACACACGCGAACACAGTGCAGTCTGTGGCATCTGTGAGAACCAGCCAATGGGACCCTTCAGAAACCCAGAGAAACTGCTCAGTTGTGGCTTCATCCCCTACATCCCATTGGTCCCCAGGCTTCATTTCCGCTGCCCCCAGAATGGCTCTGCCACCCATCTGTCCCTCCTCAGCACCCCTGTCAACATCCCCCTCAGGCATTCTCTTCTCTCACCTCATTCACTCATTACCAGGTCGTTCATTACACTAGCCTTCCTAGCGCTCTTTCTAAAATACAAAGCTGACCGGGCCACTTCGGTTTCCTTGTCCTCAGGAAAAGACTGAAAGAATGGCGAGAACATCCTGGCTCCACTACTTCCCTTGGTTTTGGTCCCATTTCCCCAGGCTGGTTTTGAGCCCTTCTTCTTAGAGAGAACAGGCACACCCTCCCTGTTCACAGATGTAGTCTAGGCAGAGCTTTTGCTCACAGTCGTGAAGAATGTCAAGGGAAAGACCACAAGGCTGATTGCTTGAAAGCAGGCCTCCCTTCCCACATCTCTGTCTCACTCACTTGCTGGCTTATCCTGGTCTCCTCCAGAGTAGAAGCTGAAGGAAAGTGGGCAGGAAGGGCAGAAGCTGTGTCCCCAGAGCAGGACCAGTGAAGCTGGAGTACACCAGGTCAGGCTGAGCAGACGCAGGAGAGGATGATGCCAGGCTTGTCTCTAACCACTGGGACCATCGCTGCACAGAGAGAGATGGCCACTACTGACCTTCCTGACCTGTGTCCACTTCTGCCCCATGCCATGCCCTGTGTGCTACGGTCTCCTTCCTCCCAGTCAGCTCACAAGGTATTCTGATAAGAGGCCAAAGGTCACCTGGCAGAGTTGGTCTTCCCTGTATGTTCTCCCATGCCACATCCAGGTAGGAGTCCACAGTACCATCCGGGAGGAGGGAAGTGGTCTGGGCTCAGGGCTCCGAAGGTAAACCAGGGGTGTCCTTCAACGGAAGGACAGAGGTGTGCAGTACCAATGGATAGATGGGAAGGAAGTATGGTGTTATCTGGAGAATCCAGTGTGACAATAAATAAAAAGGAACAAAGGGAGAGAGAAAAGACCTCAACGCGAAGGCAGCAAGAACTGGCCGGAGTGCAGGTCACAGACAGACTGGACAGAACAGAGACACAGGGAGGCGAAGTCTAGCAAGCATCCTTGTCCACGGAGGGACAGAAAACAAGAAGTGAAGCACCACACAGAGAGAAAGAGGCTCCATGGCCACAAAAGGGCTGGAAACTGCAGATAGAAGCCAGGGGTCATAGATGAGCTGGTGGACCCCAGTGGCTGGGCTGCAGCAGCTGCCACCAACTCATGCCTTTCCTTAGGAGCACTCCCGGCCTGACTCCTCAAAAACATAGCTTGTCTGAATGTCCCTTCAGAGTACAGGCAGCCCCAACCCTCCAGAGCTTTGTATGCGGGGTGGGGTTGAGGGGCAGGGGAGTCTGGTCTGGAGTGTCCAGGGCAGAGCAGGAGTCCAGAGCAGCAGGATATGTGTTCCTCTCGTGTTCTCAAGCTGCAGTCACTTCTCTAAGCTCCCAGTGATACCCATACAGATCATCTCTGGACAGCTTCGGACACTCACCAGACTTCAGAGCTGAAGGTGATCTTGCACAGCCAGCCCTTATGAGCACATCCATATTCTCTGAAGTCTCACTACCAAAGGATGCTCCCTCACCTCCGGAGATAGGGGTCTCACTCTTCTTTGAGGTAGCTCAGGTGACTAGGATTATCCCTCATAAAACTTCTGGTACTGAGCTGAGAGTAGGCACTGGTTCTTCTGAGGTCAGAAATGAGTTCTCTAAAGCATCCCATGCCCCTATGTTCTTCCTCTCCACCCCAACCCCACCTTCTCTCCTCCAGGGTCCCCCATCTGCACTGCAGTGTGGAAACGCTTACCTGCCCTTACCTTGCTTTAGGATGCTGTGTAGTGCCATCTGAATCTCCTCCTCTTGATAAGTTCTTCTTATCTTAATCCTGCCCATAATTCCCAGGCTGGATCTTGGCCTCCACCCAACAGCTCTAATGCCAGACAACATCCCCAGTAGACTCTTCTCTTGGCAGCCACAGGGATCATTCCTCCCTTCTGCTCCACGGCTCAGGGCTCCCAGGAACAACCTCTGGGGAAATGACTTCTGTAACGGATAAGCCCAGGGTTGGTAGTCAGATAGACATGGTCACTGTGACCTGGGTAAGCCACATAGCTTCCCAGAGTCCCAGTTTCCTCCATAAATTAGAGTTATGCCACCCATCTCACGGTCACACTGTGCTTCCTGAGTAGTCACTGTGGTCAACCATTTGATATATCCTGGATCTCTGTGGCATCAACACCCCCATTTTACAGGCATGGGAAAGGACAAAGGGAGTCTTACATAGCCCACGGGGAGCCAGGAATTTTGTCAGAAGATTTATGTGACCACATAGACTGTTTCCCACCAGTGCTCAACCCCAAATCATTATCCAGCACAAGCCAGACCAGGGACAGGAAGCCACAGGGACCCTCAGGTCATATAGGACCGAATCACATATGGAAGTACACAGGACTGGAGGCAGTTGACCAGCAGACTCTAGAGTCAAAGTAGCAATTGCGAGGGGCAGGGACTTCTGGGTTTCTTCTAAATACATACTTTCATAGGGACTACAAGGAAAAGAGACACATAACCAGTGTCTATAGAGGTGGGACACTGAAGATCAGAGAGGTAAGAAGAACTCTTTCAAGGTCAAGTGTCTGAGGTCACTCAAATGTCATCCAGACATGATTGAGTGTCAGGTGCCTCCTCAGTCACTGTGGGAAGATAAGCCAGGATCACCAGAGTCTCTAGCCTGGCCCAGTAGCTTGCTCTCAGTCTCTCTGATGCCTAGCTCACCTGCAGTATGACTTCCTCAAGCCAGACCCCAGCCTTCTGAGGAAACTCGAGGTGTTTGCAAGGTTTCAACCACAGTCACAAGTGTTAGAGATCAATTAGGAAGCAGAGATTCCCAGTCCTGGGCTCGTTCCACTATGGATTTCTTTGTGCCCAAATTGATCCCTGCTAGATTCTCCCTTGTTCTTGAACTTGAGTTCAAGTGTGTGTGTGTGTGTGTGTGTGTGTGTGTGTGTGTGTATGTGTGTGTGTGTGTGTATTTATAGACAGAAAAATAAACAGGAAATCACAGAGACCCTAAGGCACAGCAACTGATCCTCATTTTTATTGCTTAGGCTACTATTTGAAATGTGTTGGGGTCCTTCTACTGCCCCCTGCATGAGTTAGAAGTTACATAAGCTTACATCATAGAAAGTCCTTTTTTTTTTAGATCAATCCCAGAGAAAGAAAGGAAGGAAGGAATGAAGAAAAAAGAAGGAAGGAAGGAAGGTAGGAAAGAAAGAAAGAAAGAGAGAGAGAGAGAGAGATAGTTCTTAACTGTAACACCATCCTTCAATTAGAGCTGTTGTTTAAAGGAAAGTAAAAGTCCCTTGAATTTTCCTATTTTTAGCTTTTGTCTTACCCTAGATCTTGCTAAAAATACAGGATGGGACCAAAGGCCAGGAAAAGAAAAGAATGTTTTCTATATACACAAGCAACCCTAATTTGTCATATTGTCCCTTGTATGTAGTTTGGATTCAACTTTGCCTTATTAAGGAGACTTTACATAGTACTATCTTCAAAGAGGAACCAACTGCCTCTTTGTATATGGTCAGTCATGACTGCTTTTAAAAGGAAAAACAAAAAACAAACAAACAAAACAGGGTCTGCACAGGTCTAAGCCAGATGGGGTTCCAGTGCTCAGAGGGGGAAATAGACACAAGCCCCTAATTGGAGAGAACCCAGAAGTTCTCTCCAATTGACAACCACTTTCGAAGGCTAACTTGTTTTCCTCCAACAGGTATACAAACCACACTAAGGGCAGGCCCAGGGTGGATTTGAGCGGTCAAGAGGATCTGGGAAAAGTTGTGGGAAGGGAAATTGTGATCAGAATGCATCGTATGATTTTTTTAAAAATCTATTTTCAACCCACCCCCCCAAAAAAAAATCCCATGGCTTAACTTGCTGACTGTGTTTGTTCCTTTTCTGCATACCCACCCACTCCTCAACTACCTAGTGTGCAATTCTGCCCCAATTGGGGAATAGCTAAAATATACAGACTATCAAGGTTAGGGAAAGGGGGCTCCTCCACCTATAGTGTTATGGGAAGCTATCATCAATACTTGGTAGACTTTCCAATATAGCTGCTCCCATCAGTCAGTCCTGAATTCCTCAGGTAAGCCTTACAAATTCATAGGTTCCCTCAAGGTGTGCTTGGGTAAAACTAGAAATCCCTCTACACTCCCAAACAACAGACACACACACACATACAGACATACACATTCACACACACCCACACACACACACACCCCTCAGCAGGAGCGAGCGGTGAGTGGCTGGGGATAGGTGGGGGCATTCACGGGAGAATCTAACTCAAATGAAATTAAAAGTCAATAAACAAATAAGTAAGTAAAGAAACTTTACATTATTGAGTATACAGTGGAAGAGAGTTAATGGGCTGGACTGTAGGTAGAGTACTTTGTGTGAGTCAAGAGGGACAAGGGAAAGGGTTGTCTTCCTATGTTGGGATGATAAAATTTCTTCTTTTATACAGATAGTTCATGACTTGGGAAGAAGTGCAGTCAGTCCAGGTGGGCTGGTGCACAGTCCTGGGGCTTTAGCACAAAGAACCACCTTGAATGTAGCTTCCAGTCCTGCTCCAAGGAGGTTAGAATCGAGTGTGATGCTGGTTTACCTGCCCCCATCCAGATCTGGCCTTGATTTTGTCTGGCCTCCCTCCTGATCCTTCAGACCTCCAAACACCCTCCTGGGGCCCTTGCTTGGATAGAAAAGGAAAATGCATCAAGCAAGTGAAAAGGCAAATAAGGGAGCAAGCAGAGGAAGGAAGAAAGGAAAGAAAGAAAGAAAGAAAGAAAAAAAGAAAAGAAAGAAAGAAAGAAAGAAAGAAAGAAAGAAAGAAAGAAAGAAAGAAAGAAAGAAGGAAGGAAGGAAGGAAGGAAGGGAAGGAAGGAAAGAAAGAAAGAAAGAAAGAGAGGAAGGAAGGAAGGAAGGAAGAAAGAAAGAAAGAAAGAAAGAAAGAAAGAAAGAAAGAAAGAAAGAAAGAAAGAAAGAAAGAAAGAAAGGAAAGAAAGACCCCCACCCATACACACACAAAACAAAGAACAACAAAGTAAGCTCAGCAGACAAGGGCACGTTCTACAAAGATTGATATCAAGAGCTGCTTTGCACGGTGACACTCACCTTTGACACCAGCGTCCAGGGAGGCAGAGACAGGTAGATCTCAGTGAGTCTGAAGCCAGCCTGGTCTTTTTGAGTAAGTTCCAGGACAGTCAAGGCTGAAGTAAATAATGAAATTTTCAGATATCCAAAAACTGAGAGATGTTGGTCATAAATATATATGTTGGTTTGAATAAGAATGAGCCCCATAGGAGCATATATTTAAATGCCCAGTTGGTAGAACTGTTTGGGAAGGATTAAGAGGTGTGTCCTTGTTGTGATATGTCACTGAGTGTATTAGTCAGGGTTCTCTAGAGAAACTCACACACACAACACACACACACACACACACACACACACACACACACACATACACACACACACACACACACACACACAGAAAGAGGATTTATCAGAGTGGTTTACAGTCAATGGTCCTGCCAAGCCAACTATGACTGTCCACTAATGAAAGTTCCAAGAATTCTGTAGCTGTTCAGTACACAAAGATAAATGTGTCCGCTGGCCTTCAGTATATGCCAGAATCCTGAAGAAGTAGGCTTTAATGCCAGCAAAGGAATGGACTTGCTAACCAGAGAATAAGCAAGCAGGCAAAGGGAGAATTTCCTTTATACAGGCTGCCGGCAAAAGCTGTGGCCCAGATTAAAGATGATCTTCCCACCTCAAAAGATCCCAATTAAAAGTGGGTCTTTTCACTTCAGATGATTAGAAGAGGGGAGGAAGTATTACAGGGGCCAGGGGAGTTGAGGACATTAGGAGAATAAGATCCAGGGAGTCAACTGACCAGCACTAAAGGTCCCATGGAGCCTGAAGCAGCAGACATAGAACCTACAGGGTCCCTAGATATGTCTTATGGTCATCTGGCTTGATGTACTTGCAGAGCTCCTATAGGTTAGTGGAGGGGGGAGTAGTCTCTGACACTTTTGCCTGCCCTTGGGACTGTTTCCCTCCTACGGGGTTGTCTAGTCCACCCTTGATGTAGGGATTAGTATCTGGCCTTGTTCTATGTTGTTGTGCCCTGTTTTAGCAGTAACCTTAGGAGGACTGCTCTTTTTTAAAGAGAGTCAGGGTGAGGGTGGGGGTGTGTGGGTGGGCACAGGGAGGGTAGGTTTGGGGGAAAGGGGAGATGGGGGAACAGAGATGAGGGGAGAGAGGAGGAGGGGTGTTAGGATTATATGAGAAAATAAAATTCATTAATTAATAAAAATAATAATTAAAAAAAGAAAGAAATCCCTCACAGGTGTACCCAGTTACTTGGGTTTTAGTTAATTCCAGATGTAGTCAAGTTGACAACCAAAAGTAGCTGCCACACTAGAGGTAGGCTTTGAGATTTCAAAAGCGCATGCCAGGCCCAGTCTCTTGATCTGCTTGGTGCCTGTGAATCAGATGTAAAGCTCTCTGCTACTTCTCCAGCACGGTGCCTACCTGTGTGCTCCATGATTCGTGCCATGATGACCGTGGACTAAGCTCCTGCAGTGCCTGCCTGCAGTGCCTGCCTGTGGTGCCTGCCTGTGGTGCTTGCCTGCAGTGTCTGCCTGCAGTGTCTGCCTGCAGTGTCTGCCTGCAGTGCCTCCCTGCGGTGCATGCCTGTGGTGCCTGCCTTTGATGCCTATCTACAGTCCCTGTCTGCAGTGCCTGCCGACTGCTTCTCATCATGATGGTCTTGGACCAGCCCTCTGAAACTTTAAGCAAGCCCCCAATCAAATGCTTTCTTCTACAAATTTTTGGTCAAGGTGTCTCTCCACAGCACTAGAGCAGTAACTTATACATATACCTAGAAAGCAGTCTTTAGTAAAAGATTTGTAGCACTAAAATGCTTACACTAGAAAAGAAAAAAAAAATGTTCCCTATCAGTAACCCCTGCTTTTGCCTAAAGAACTAGATAAACACGAGCAAGTTAAATACAAACAAAAGGGGGAAATGTTAAAGATGAGAAAAATGACTGAGATGGAGCAGGAACTAGCAATGATAGTAAAAGTGGATGTGGTTGTTTGTTTTTTTAATTGTTTTTAAGTTTTATTTTGTCTCTGGGTGTTTTGCCTGCATGCATGCATGCACGCTCATATGCCACTTGCATTCCTAGTGCCCGTGGAGACCAGAAGAGGTGTCAGATCCCCTGGAATTGGAGTCACTATGGAGACTCTGCTGGCCTCCACCTCACAGAGGTCAGCCTGCCTCTACCTCCTAAGTCCTGGGATTAATGGCTTGTGCCCAGATACCCAGAATAAATTTTTAAAAATTTAATGCATAGTTAAAACACTCCCATAGTGTGAACCCTAGACCCGGGTGGGTTAGCTCATGAATTCTATGAAGAAAATAAGAAAGAAATAAGAAACAAAGTATGTACAAAGTTTTCCTAGAAAATTTAAGAGGAACACATAGCTCTCGATTCTGTCAAAATAGTACCAAGAACCAAGCACAAAAACCAGGAAATCATACTATAGATGAAGAGAGTTATGGTTCATATCCCTTAAAAAGACTTTCAGACATCCTTAGCAGAATTTTCACAAATTGAATTGTAGTGTATATAAGTAGAAGTTAACCCACCATGGAGAAGTATCAGATAAAAAGAAACTCTGCTGAGAGACAGACACATGTGCTGGAACAGAAGACAACGGGCTTCAGAGAGACATAATTTGTGGTCCAGCCTCATCTGGTCACTGGCTGTCTAGGTGACCGCAGAGGGCTGGGGAGCAGGAGGAGGAAGGAGAAAGAGCAGGAGGGAAAGAAGGAAGAGGAAAAGAAAGAGGAGGAGAAAGAGGGGGGAGAAGGGTGGGGGTGAGAAGGAGAGGAGGGAAAAGAAGAAAGAAAGAGGAAAGAGGAGGACAAGGAGGAAGAGAAGAGAGGGGAAGGGGAGAAGAGAGGAGCGTTTCTTCCATTTCTTAAACACACACTATATTCAGGGTGTTAGTAATTATCTCAGTTCTCTGATGGCCTGAAGTCCACATTTTACCGTCCTCACGGAACCTTAGGAAGCCTTACTTTGTGGTAATAATTATTCTGCAACAGTTAATGAGGCCACCCGACTGCCATTCTCTCTTGGAATTCCAGTAGGACTCAAGGGGACACTTGAGTGTCTTCAAATTGAGTCAGAGGAGGGATGATGTCTATCTGCCCAGCCTTTTGACCACCTGGCTCCCCTGGCAAGCCTTGCAGACATTCTGAAGTCTCAGAGGGAAGACATTTCAGTCCCTAAGGGAAACTTCCAAAGGATGGCCATCTCCCCAGTGGTAGGGGCCAAGCGTGACCCGTCTTAGGGGCATTAGACTTCCTGGCTGCAACTTTCATCCAGCTCGGAGGCTCTGTGCTGTGTTCACCCGCACAGGCAAGTAATCCCCAGGGCTTCTGGACGGGCTGGAACCCCACTCTCCCTCACCTGACACAAAGAGCACCCTGGGGGCTGCCCACTGGAGCCCTGCTTGCACACTTAAGAGAACGGAGGACCTCTCCTGTAGAGCCACAGTACAGGCAGAGGAGAGTAGACTGCTTTCTCTTGTGACCCACAGCACCCAGAGAGAAGGTGCTGCTGCTGGAACAGGCCGGTCCATTGAAGGTGATTGAAGGCAGGTAGGGAGAGGACTAGGGGGTTTGGGAGAGAGTGCTGCGCTGGGCATGCCCAAGAATGAACAAAGAAGCCTTTGTCTCTCTGGACCACTCACTGGGATGGAGGAAAAGAAGCTTGTCCTTCATGGGGCAGGGGTTGCTCTGCAACTCTGCTCATGGCATTTCCAGACTTGCTCTGGCTGAAGCATATTCTCTCCTCCTTACCAGAAGGAGCCTGGGAAGGAGTGGGAGGGGCACCAGCAGGTGGAGGAAGGGGAGTCTATGTGAACAGGATGCTTTCCTAGTGAGAGGGACTTATAACTGTGCCCTCATCACCTTTGCAAGAGGCAGTAAATCACAGTGGTTAAGCCACCCATGCTTTTCAAGTCCCAGGTGTTAGTCCCGGCCCTGGCACTTCTTATTTTGGTGGAACTCGGTCTACACTGAGAAACCTAATGCTAAGGCTGTCCTACTGTACCAAGCAAACACAGTCTTGAACCAACGGTCTCTTCAAGCCCCGAACTGGTGTCTTTTTTTTTTTGCTAGATGCTGTGGGACCATCTCAAAGAGACGTAGAGTCAACCCGCAGCCTGGTTGGGAAGACAATACACACATAAGATAAACAAGGCTGAACCAACCAGGTAAGGATCAGGAGACCCCACGGGGCTGTGTAGGGCATAGGGTCTGGGGAAGCACAAAGGACCAGGGGAGTGCCAGCAGAGCCACAGTCCGGGAAGGGTGACACAGGTAGGTGCTTAGGAAGCCAGCTGTCAGGGAGCTCTGAATCTCCAAGAGGAAGGGCCTCTAGTTGTCCAGACAGGGTCGCAGTACCGGTCACCTTGCTGACCTCGTGACTCAGGAGTCTCCCTTAGTTGCTAGAGGGACATTCCAGCTTGAAAACTGTTAGAGCCACTGAGCCAGGCCTTGAGTCCCATCAGGGAGACACGAGAAGGGCCGCGCTAATGAGAGTGCACCTGCTGGTGTGTGGTTGAGGAAGACATAGGGAGGCTTCTATCATGGCCCGGGTCTGGAATGTGGCTCAAGTGGAAGGGGCTCATGGGCATCCTCGCATTCTCTGCCCTCCTCTGGGTGTCAGGGTGCTCGTTCGCCCTGCTGATCAGTTCTTGTCTCCTGAAAGTTTCCCCTCTCGATGCCCGACTCTAAACTGGGCGAGGCCACCTTTTACGGTCATATACTTTTCTTACCTGGGGTATTTTCCCCTTTATCCAATTCCTCGCGCTCCTTGAAGCTCAGCACACACATCTCACAGGTCTTCTTTTGCCTGTTCAGTCACCTACACCTGCCTATTCCACTTCTACCACCATGTCATGGCCACCAGCCTTTGCCGGTGTGCATCCAGACCTGCCCCGCAGAGCCTCTTATCTCCTGTCCCCGATCCTCTGTCTACCCAATGCCATGCTATCTAAATTCTCACAGATTTGTGTTCACCTTCTGTAAGTCAGATATTTCTCATGTAGTCTCCACTATGGAGGAGATAATACCACTTTTTAGATGAAAAGACAATGGACTCTGAATAGTTAGCTCCTTGACCCAGAAGGTGATGAAGAGGCCAGCAGCTCTGCAGAGGTCTTGCTGGGGTAGTGGTTAGCATGGCTGCCATCCCAGAGGCTACCGGATCCAGTGTGTTGACTCCAAGTCCACATGCTAAGTACCCATCAGTGCTCTGGGCTCACTTCTCAAACTCCTGGAACGAACCCCAGACCACACAGTCCTGCCGTTCTTAGCCCTCTGCCATTCTTGGTGCTCAGGGCACTGGTATGTTTACAATCTCTAGCCTGATATCAAAGACAGTCAATCTGAAGGGCTCTATAGGAGCATCATATCCAATAGTTTAAAAAGTGGGTCTGTAGCTGAGTGGTGGTCATGCATGTCTGTAATCTCAGCACTCAGAAGGCAGAGGCAGGTGGATCTCTGTGAGTTCAAGGCCAGCCTGGTCTACAGAGTGAGTTCCAGGACAGCCAGAGTTACACCAAAACAAAACAAAAGTGGGTCTGTGAAGCTCAGGCAGGGGTGTGGAGTCACCCCAGATCACATACCGCATTTCCTGGGAGCAAATCCAGGAGCAGCCGCAGCTCTTCTGATCGCTGAACACGTTTCACTTATGCTGATTCTTTTTGTCTCTTGCTTTATGTTCTACAAAACATCTCATTGTTGTACCTCACATGCACCTTGCTCTAACTGTGCCACAAACGTGCCATCTCTGTTTACCAGTTGGGGAAACTGAGGCAGACAGAGGAATTTGCTCAAGGTCACACAGCTGGACTACCATGGGTCACTCAGGAAAAGCTAGCTAGGTCATGGGAAGGCAACAGAAAACCTTGGATATTTAAGTTCGAGAAATAAAGTTGGAATGGGTCTCAGGAGCTGGGAGCAGCAAGCCAGAACCCAGGTCACGGTCTTGGGTGCGCAGGCTGTGAGGCCGCTGCCCTGTGCTATTCAGTTTCTTTTCCTTTCCATTTTAAGCCATAATAGTTATTAGGCAAATACAATGCTGCCATACCGGGATCACAATACAATGGCTTCCGTTAGATGCATGCAGTTTGTTGAGTCTTTTATTTTATTTATTCTTTATTTTTTTATTTTTAGGACATTCTCTCATATAGCCCAGGCTGGCTTTCAATTCACTAGGTAGCTGAGGAGGGCCTTGAACTTCTGATCTTCTGTCTCCATCTCCTGATTCTGAGATGACAGGTATGTGCCACCATGCCAGGTTTATGGGGTGCTATTGAACCTAGGGCATGTTAGAGAAGCACCCCCCAACTGAACTACATACCCAGCCCCTAAATGTATTTCTAATACACTATAAAACATTTACATCATTAAACATAATTGTACTAATTTTATCTCGAGTTAATTTGCCTAAGATTTTTTTTTATATCTATTAATAAGGTCATCTACAATCTAGTCAATGGCTACCTGAGTTTCTAAATTAATATATGTAACCTGCATCTGGCTGTACCCTAAAGCCAGAAGTAAACTTTCAATTGTTTCCCCATCTGTTTTTATCGGCTTCGTAAGGTCTCTGCATATCTCCTCCACAGCTTCCCCTCCGCTGTGACTTTGGTGGTTACCACACAGCCCTGGCGTGGTGGTGCCCCAAGCACCCACGGCCTGCTAACTAAGACTTTCAGACTTATAATTTTAATCTTCAGCAGAAAGATCTGCCTAGATGCCGGAGCAAGTGTGCACCTCTGGTAGAACGAACTGGCAGAGGTGAGGGGTTGGCTGAGTTCCCTAATGCAAAAATAGCCTCTTGATTCCTTGCCTTTTGTGGACGAAGCTGGCTTCCAGGAACAACCCGTGAGCAGTCAGATCTCTCAACTCCTGGCCCAGGGCCACAGCTGCCCTAACTTTGATGCTCTTTTCATACAACTCAACACGGGATTGACCGCATCATTGGAAGTAAATGTGCATGTTGTTGTGTCTGTGGCTCTGCTTCTGTCTTCCTTCCCTAAGGCCGCAGACAGAACAGCAAAGCCCTCACATCTCTGTAACAGTCATGCAGACCCTTAGAAAGGAAAACTACAGCTCAGTGTCCGAGTTTATCCTCCTTGGCTTCTCCAGTGAGTCGCAGATCAGAGCAGCCCTGTTTATCTTTTTCCTTCTGCTCTATACAATCACCCTCCTGGGCAATGGCCTCATTGTCACCCTGATCTACCTAGACTCTCGCCTCCACATGCCCATGTACTTCTTTCTCAGTATCTTGTCTTTGGTAGACATGAGTTATGTCACTACTACTGTGCCCCAGATGCTGGTTAATATGGTGTTTCCGAGGAGGACCATCTCCTGGGGCGCTTGTGTAGCCCAGATGTTCATCTTCTTGGTCCTGGGTATTGCTGAGTGTGTTCTCTATGCCATTATGGCTTACGACAGGTATGTGGCCATCTGCTTCCCCCTTCACTACTCCCTACTCATGAGCCGTCTCCTTTGCATCAAGATGGTCACAATCTGTTGGTCCATCAGCATCACTGGTGCTCTGTTCTACACGGTCTTCACCATGCGCCTGCCCTACTGTGGCCCCTACAAGATCAACCACTTCTTCTGTGAGGTCCCCGCTGTCCTAAAGTTGGCCTGTGCAGACACATCTTTCAATGACCGGTTGGACTTCATCTTGGGCTTCGTCTTACTTTTGGTCCCCCTCTCCCTCATCTTGGCTTCCTATGCTTGCATTTTTGCCTCCATCTTAAGAATCCGCTCATCTCAGGGGAGGCTCAAGTCCTTCTCCACATGTGCATCCCACATCACTGTGGTCACCATGTTCTATGGGCCAGCCATGATCATGTACATGAGGCCCGGCTCTTGGTATGACCCAGAGCGGGACAAGAAGCTGGCTCTGTTCTACAATGTTGTCTCTGCCTTCCTCAACCCCATCATCTACAGCCTCCGGAATAAGGATGTAAAAGGGGCTTTTCTGAAAGTGCTAGGAGACAGAGGGACAGCCCAGTAACCCAGGATGTTCCAGAGCTGGCCCTGGTCACTGAAAGACTGGATGGATTGGCATACTAAAGATGTCAGTTCTGAACAACACTCATCTTCCTGGAGCTGTAAGCAGCCATCGAGGTTGTGGCTAACCCTAAACAGGAAGTCACACCATCGCTTGTTAAGTTTTTAACTTCTACCAAAGACTCTCAGTGAAGCACTGGAGGCGAAGGGTTGTTTAAAAAAGGCTGTCCTTAAAGTTCACAAACATCATTTTATTCCTTTTCCTAGATTCGTGTTCATGTCAGTTCAGCACAAGCACAATCAAATGTTTAACATGAACGAGGCTTTTCTACAGTATAAAGGAATTTGGATTTCAAAATGACATGAGGTAGACTGTGAAGGCACACAGCCTTGGGCTGCTGTTTGATAATATTAATATTTGGCATTGCTTTTTGTATTAGATGCTATGAAGTCTAAGCTAAAGTGGTTTTAGATCTAGCTGTAAAACTGTGGCTAATAATTGATCTAATCTGAGCTCAGTTTGTGGAAATGACTTACTTGGGTCTATTTAGTTTTTAAGATTTATTTTTATTATTTTTAATTTGTGTGTGTGTGTGTGTGTGTGTGTGTATGTGTGTTGTGAATACAGGTGTCTGTGGAGGCCAGAGGTGTCAGATTTCCTTGGAGCTGGACTTAGATGTGGTCATGAGCCACCTGATATGGGTGCTGGGAACCAAACTCAGGACCTTTGCAAGAGCAATATGTGCTCTTAACACTTGAGGCATCTCTCTAGTCGCTTACTTGGTCCATTTAATATTTATATTTTAAATCTCACTTTTGAGAAAATAAAATATATGTATAAATAAAATAAAATAAAATAAAATATGTATGAATAAAATAAAAATATGTAGGAATATACGTCTGTCTCTATCTATCTATCAACATGAGGCTGGGAAAAACAGAGGTAGACATTTATTAATCTTTTGTCATGCCTTGTTCAATTCGCTTTTTCTTTCTTTAAAAAAAAAATCAGACAGGGCTGGAGAGATGGCTTGGTGGTTAAGAACACTGGCTGCTCTTGCAGAAGACTTGGGTTCAAATCCCAGCACCCACATGGCAGTTTGCAACTGTCTGTAACTCCAGTTCTAGAGGTTCCGAAACGCAGATGTGCATGCAGTACACAGTCATATCTGTTTGAAACACCAATTCACACAAAATTAAACAAATCATTTTAAAGAAGATCAGGCAGTTACAAATAAAGTTAAACTCCCTCTGAACAGCTCTGACTCCTCTCGGTGTCAATCCCTGTCTTTAAACTGTTCTATTCAGTCTCACTGAGCTTCTGCTTGGAGATGATTGAATGCAGGAGCGACGTGCAGACTCATTCTTCTAGATGTTGAAAATGTAGATGAAGTGGTTATCAGTAGAAAGTGCTTGCCTCGGCGTCCTGCTCCTGCTGTGTGCTCCTCTGATGACCACATCCGGCTCACCTCACGAACAAGCATCTGAATAGATCATGTCATGTTTATCCGGTTCCCTCTTATTGCATATTTAATTCCATTTTCACAATTTAAAAGAGTCTGCATCTCAGCATTTATCTGCCCAAGATATCCATAAATCTAGATTTACATGCAGAGTAAACTCTGCAGATTTTAGAGTCAATGGCATAGATACTTTTATATCTCTCGTCTAAGTACTTACACCAAGACACACCTAAAATCACCAAAGCTTAATGTTCTCCAGTCTAATGTTTCCATCTTAGAGATGAAAAAATGGCAGTGTTGCTTCCTGTGAGGTACGACTTGGTGTAAATAAAAAGGTACTTTTGAAACCTGTTAAAATGTTGGCAAATTTTTTTTTAAACACTCCAATCTTTATCCAGAAAGGAACTGATGTTTCTCTGAAACCAAATTTTCTGATCAGAAAAAAATAATCCACCCATCTGTTTACGTGTGTCTTTGTCTAGAGCATTATTCTTGTCACCTTTATCGGACTTGGGAGGATACAGGCCTCAGGGAGAGAGCTGTAAGGTTGAGAATGGGCTGTGGACCCTAAGAAGGACCTACAAAGCCCCAGGAAGCTTCAGGAATGGGGCTTACCCAAGAGTCCCTGGCCTAGCCCCAATTCTACTCCTTATTCCCTTTGAACCCTTTCCTTCCCTAGATGCTGTGCACCAGGGTAGTTCCCGTCATGTGTGCTCATGCCACGCTTCCTTCTGCTCTCCAAATGTAGCCTGCATTCATTAATACAATCCATTTGGCTGAGGCCACAGCACAGGTGTCGACGATACAAACACTGTCCCTAAATGATCACGAGGAGGGAATGCACAGCTATTTTTCCTTCCCCTGGATCTTGGCTCACTCTGTCCCCTGTACTCTTCTTACCCCTCTCTTCTTTCTCCACATATCGAATTCCTGCCCATTCTCCCAGACTCGGCTCACATACTGCCTCTCTAACGAGCTCTTTCCTTGTCTGTGGGGAAAAAGAGTCTGTGGGACCCTCTGTATCATTACAGAAACCCTGTGTGCCCTCCTCAGGCCCCAGGGGCACCTGTATCCCTCTCCATTCTCCAGACAGTCCTCATGATGAGCAGAGCCAGGGGCCAAGTTTTGATCATCTTTGGTCTCTAATGCTGACCCACCATTGGTGCATATGAATGTTTCTGGAGTCAACCAAGTGACCAGCGAAACCACATCGCGGAGAGGAACATGGTAACTGATACCACAAGGTTCTCAGGAGGAGAGGGGTAACTGGTGAGCATGGGGCATGTCAGGGAGGAGATGCCCAGGGCATGGGGGTAGATGCAAGAGAAGGAAGTCCACCTGCTTGCGAGGGAAGGCTTCACAAAGCAGAGTGCACTGGAGTTGGGTTTGAAGTTTTACAGGTAATTTATGTTATGGAAGTTTATTTTCAGGTATGTATAAAATAATTGTTTTGTGCACTGTTGGTTGAGGGGCTCCCTAGGTCTCTGTGTTTTGTATTGTCTGCAGGTGTTGGATTTATGTGGCACATGTTTAATTGCTCATGATCTGCAGGTGCTATCAGTAGAACACCTGAGGAGCTTAGGAATCAATAAAAACACCTGAGCTCAGATGCTCAGGGTTCCACTGTCCAGTATGACACTGCCCATGATGGTGGTTCCCTCTGCTGAGGTCTGGCAGAGTTTACATGTATGAATATGCCTCTTATCTCTTCCTTGGTGAACTGCCACAGCAGTGTGCAACTACATATGTTTACATACACATACATATGTTTACAGGCACATGTATGCCAGGGCAGCCAGGTCTGAGGGAGCAACAGGAGATGAGGCTGAGACATGTGGTTCTGGCAGCCCAGAGTGAAGGGTCAATCTAAAGACGATACAAGGGGATGATCCTGGAAAGCCAGACAGGGATACACCTCAGAAGGGCTCCAGCCACCCACAGAGGAGCTGAGAAAGTCTTCTGCACGTGGGAACCAGTGAAGGTTTCTCAGCAGGGGAGGAACAAAGGCAGGGGTGTTAGAAAGATGACTGAAGCAGCTGTGTGGACACTGATGATCCACAGAGCTTCATTGTGGGATTTAGGCCTTGCCGCAGAGAAGGGAGGAGACTAGAGTCTCCTGACTGTGTAGGGGCTGGTCAGGCAGGGAGAGAAGAATTCATGCAGGACCAGAAAAATGCTGAGAAAGCAACAGTCCTCTTGAGGCATGGAAAGACTCCCGGAGTGGGAGCTTTCAATGTGGTGATGGGGCTGGCGAAGGTTTCCCACCCTACAGACATCACAGGGAGACCAAGTTATATACAGCCAGACTTGGACACTCCTGAATCCTGAGATCCCATTTGCTAGATCAGTGGTTCTCAACCTTCCTAATGCTGTTACCTTTTAATACAGTTCCTCATGTTCTGCTGACTCCCAACCATAAAATTATTTTCATTGCTACTTCATAATTGTCATTTTGCTACTGTTATGAATAGTAATGAAAATGTCTGCTATGCAGATGGTCTTATGTAACCTCTGTGGAAGGGTGGCTCAATCCCAAAGGGGTCGCGACCCACAGGTTGAGAACCTCTGTACTAGAGGGATAGACAAAGTTTGGGAGCAGGAGAAAGCTGCTGTTGAGAAGCATGTTCACCCTCAACATAGTTGGGAGGGAGGAAGAGAGATCAATGCAGTGGGGCTCACCGTTCCCAGCACTGGCTTCCCCGCACTCTGCCTCCCAGGACATGGCGGCCCAGCTTAAGGAGGTCCTATCCCAGGGCTTAGGGCTCTGGGCTCAGCTCAGCACAGCACTCCCCAGAGCTTGTATGTGGTTCCAGATCACTGAACCCCAGCTTTGCTCCTAGAATGACTTATCAGGCCACATTCCACCTGTAATTCAGGTCCTCACAGAGGGCTCCTGGGCCTCTGGGAGCCAAGGTGTATCTCATGCTCAGGAAGGATGGACTCTGCCCTTTCTATTGCTATCAAGCAATGGGCTCCTCCCTCCCCTTTGTCCAAAAACTCAAAGGTGAGCATTCCAAGGTGCCCCCTGCTTTCTCACTCTGACCTAACTGCAAGATAAAAATTCTTTCCAGTGTCTGTCTTGAATCTGTGCCGGAGTTTCTGGCCCCTTCTTTCCCTCTGTGCTCCCAGCAAGGAGAGAGAGAGAAGCTTTACACCAAGTGGCCAGAAACGCCAGGGCACAAGGACTGGGACGCCAGAGGCCACTGGGTAGTTTAAAGGCCCCCATGGGCTTCTTGCTTTATAAGACACAGGTTGAAATGTACCACATTCAAGGTTCCACACTAAATGCAATCACTTTCTATGTGACTATGTGTTTAATGAACTGTAGCTGATAATAATAACCATTCATATACTAGTAATGTTTGTTTTGCGTGGTCCCTCTTTTTGAGCCCGTAATCTTTGCTGTTGAGTCTACAATATGTCTGTAGACCAGGACACCTCAAAGACTCTAGACACTTTGCCCACTATCCTAATGGGTTGAAAATGCCCTGGGGATATCACCTGGCAGGGACATCATCTGGCCTCTTGTGAAGCCAGAGCTCCCAGACTGTCTCAGATTCTTTTCCTGAAGAAGGAGGAGCCACTGGCCCAAAGGCATCGTCTGAGCTTAGCATCGAAGCTAAGCTCAGCCCTGTCCCAGTTGAGCCTAGAACCCAGAGGAGAGAGCCACCTGGGTGTCCCTGGGGAGTGAGATACCTCAGAGCCCAGTGCCTCTCCCTCTGGCTTAGAATTGGCTGCTGGAACTGTCCTGTCTGGATCCCTGGGGTCAAGTGCCACTCTAGAGTGGCCTCCAGGGTCTGAAGGCACGATGTCTACACCCTCTTTCCTGCAGGGCTATATGCGCAGGACAGGAGTGTTCCCAGTCCTCTGGTGGTAGCTGCTCCACCTCCATCTGTGCTGGCCAGGAGCTCCAGGTAGGAGCGCAGGGCAACCCGCAGCTTCTGTTGGCCAGCTGGCCCTGTATGTCTGACTCTGCCTCTTTCTGTCTGTGTGAGCTCATGTGGCCGCCCGTCTCTGCCTCTTCCCTCTGAGACTGTCTGTTGCTCTCTGTAACTGGGCCTGTGTCCTGCTTACCTTCACTCCTTGTCCATTGCTCTCCACCGCTGCTTCCGTTTGCCGTGCCTGCGTGTCCCATCTCTCCCTCCTGCCCCTCTGCGGTTCTCTGCCTGGATCTTGAGCTTAGTCTTTCTGCTTTTCTTTCTCTCTCAACTTCTCTCTAGCTTTGCCTTCAGGACAGTCCCTCCTTCACCTGACTCTCAGTCATCTCTCTTCTTCCAGGACCCTCTCTGGTTCACAAGGCTTTCCCCCTTGCAAGTCTCCTGCTAGAGTCTGGTCCTCTGCATCCCTCTCCATGTCCGAATCTCTGCACAGCCCTCTCCTGTCCATGGTCCCCTGCCTGCCTGCCTGCTCCTGGATTCTTCCTCCAGCACATACTCTTCCCTCCTCTTCCCCCTCTGCCCACCTTCCTAGACTTCTCCCCCTCTCCCCAGTCTCTGCCTTTACCTTCATTGCACTCACAGCTCACTGTCTCTGTGTCTCTCAGAACCTCCGAGGTCTCACAGCCCTCAGCATCTGTCCGCTCAGCATCTTGACATTCTTCCCTCCTTCCCTGTCCACCTTTCTCTCTCATTTTGTCAGTGCACCTTCTTTGGTCCCTCCAACAGTCTGTTGTGAGGTCTAAATGCCACTGTGTCTCTTCCAGCCCTTTTTTTCTTTTTTAAAAAATACCCATTTTTACTTTTTAATCGCGTGTCTGTGTGTACTCGCGTGTGCACGCATGTGCCACATTTGTGCTGGGTCCCCGTGGAGGCCAGAAGAGTGTAGGATCCCCTAGACCTGGAGTTCCAGGCAGTAATTGTGGGCTGCCTGACATGGGTGCTGAGAACTGGCCTTGGGCCCTCGGGAAGCACAGCCAACACTGTAGCCCCAAGGCATCTCTTCAGCCACTGTCCTTCTTAAACATAGAGAGGAGTGCACCTTCTCCTTCCTTCTGAGGCCCCCAGTCCTCCCCACCCCTCCATCCACCATGCTTTCAGCACTCACCCCATCAGCACCCAGCCTCCGGCTCCCTGTGTCTTTCTCTGCCTTGTGTGTCTGTCTTCCTGTAGCGACCTCACCAGCTTTTCCTATCTTCTCTCTGCTTTCCCCCACTCGGGATTATTCTTACCCTTAAAGGTCTGTGCTGATAAGGAGGAACGGGGTATGTGTGTGCATGTGTATGTGTGAGGTGTGTGCATATGTGTGTATGTGTGAGTGCATGTGAGTGTGTAAGGGGGGACAGCTAGTGACAGGGAAAAGGAGAGAGAACACATTTAGAAGCAGACGCTGGGAGTCAACATTCTCTCTGCAGATAAGACGCAGTGACCTGCTGAGGGTGAGAGCCAGGGAGCGGCCAGGTCATCTGTCTTAAGTGTCTCATCCCAGCCTGTGCTGCAGGAGAGGAGCTGGAGACAGATGCAGGGGAGGCAGCAAAACCACAAACAATTGTGATTTCCATTCCATCCGGACAAGGGGCTGAGCAAGGCTGGGGCCGCAGCCCGATTGCTCCTCCTCTCTGGGCTTTGGTGAAAACGAATGAAGTAGTAGGGGTTATCACACGAGTTTCAAGGAGTGTCTTACCTAGTAAGAGGAGACACAGTGGGCCGTGCCTGTCTGGGGTGGGGATAGCTTCATGGCTCATAAGTTTGCCTCAGACAAAAATGTCAAGGGCCTTACAAATATTGAGAACTTTAAGCCCCATGGCAAATGCCCACCCAGGCCAGTGAGCATTCCCAGTTGTGTTGTCAGCAGACAAGCCAGTCCAGAAGTGTGAGTCCCCTCCTGGCCCACCACACCTCTGAGCCTGTTCAGCCTTAAGTGGCTTCTTACACAGCACTTAGCCAGTCCACACGAGACACCTAGTGAGAGCTGGCACTTGGATTCCCAAGGCCCCACACCCCACTTTCCGGGTCCAACCCAAGGCACACACAGAAACCGTTGACTGTTCATGTAGCTCAGCAGAGGATCCCCCAGAGAGCCAGAGAAATCCTGCCCCAGTCTTGTCCAGGCTGACTGTTCCCAGACATATGAACTTCCTCTCTCTCACCCACCCTTTTTTTGGCTGGGTGTGGTGGTGCACCCCTTTAATCCCAGCAGAGGCAGGTGGATTTCTGAGTTCAAAGCCAGCCTAGTCTACAGAGTCAGTTCCAAGACAGCCAGGGCTACAGAGAGACTCTGTCTCAAAAAAAGTAAATAAAATAAAATTTCCTGAAGATTGTATAACAGTGACAACAGCAGTGTGTAATTTGAGCACATCACCTGGACAAGGATCATAAATTTATATGTTACAGGGGGGCTAAGCAGGCGATGTAAATGCATAAGGCCATATATATATACAGTCTACAGACAAATAAGAATCAGGAGTAAGGAAGTTCCTACTCTGTTTAAAAGGCGAGCCAGGGATATTTACTTATCTCCGGGCTACTTCTGAAGATAGAAACAAGGACTGACAAAGCCAGGTCTAATTAGTGATCCTGAAGGTCCAGTTTCGTATGCATGAACTCAACTGTTTAAAATATTAGCAGTTAATTAAAATATAAAAACCAGACAATCCAGACAAAATGTCTACAGCTTCTATCTGGCCTGCAGGCTCCCATTTTAAAATAAAGTCAAAGAAGTTCCTGGAGAAAGTATATCAAAAGTCTCTGTGATGGTTCACAAAACAGAAAGTTGAAGGAAATCCGGGGCCAGTTAAAACTGGGAAAGAAGGGGTTGTGGAGAGAGCTCAGTTGGTTAGGCACTTGCCATGCAAGTCTGACTGAGTTCAGAACTCAGAGAGAGTTCTGAGAGGGCTCTGGGTTAGCAGGTGTGGGGGCTGGAGAGAGGGCTCTGGGTTAGCAGGTGTGGGGGCTGGAGAGAGGGCTCTGGGTTAAGAGTGCTTGCTGCTTTTGCAGAGGATGCAAGTTTGGTTCCCAGCACCCACATGGGATAGCTCACAAACCCTGTCATGTTAGCTCCAAAGAATATGTGTTCATCTGTCGGTACCTCCATGCATGTGACAAACACATGCACACATGCACGCACTCAGGAACGCACGCACGTCTTCTAAATCCTAACAATGATTTAAAAAAACAAAAAAAGTAAAGCAAAACATCTTTAACCCAAATCATGGAAAGTCCCAACCCTGCTCCTGATCTATCCATGCAAGGTTTAGCAACTTCTGTAGTCACAAGAGAAAATGGGAAGTGGGGAGAGTCCTGGAGGGACACAGGGCTGTGTCGGAGAAGTAGATAACCGCAGGTACTGACCAGAGTGGAAAGTACACTACGGGGCTACCCTGGACTGCCTCTGCTATTTGCGTCAATAAAGCCCTCGGGAAATCCTGAGCCAAATGCCATTATCATTCAAACTACAAATGGGAATTACGTCTCAGCACCCCCTGCCAATCCAAAGCCTCCTGGGACTGTCAGTGTAAATGGACAATGGGTATGCAAATTCCCTACACTCCCTGAGATGTTCAGTGAGTCACATGTCCGAAACCTCTTTAAACAGGAAAGATCACAATGCAGGAACTCAACCGGTCCACCGTGACAGAATTCATTTTACTGGGCTTCGCCCCCAGCCCCAGGACCAACCCTCCCTCTGCTCTTCACTTTCTTTTTAGTCTTTTATCTGATGATCCTCCTGAGCAACAGCCTCCTCATCGCACTCATCCACCAGGACTCTCGCCTCCACACACCCATGTACTTCTTCATCGGCGTTCTCTCCGTGCTGGACATGTGCTATACCACCACCACTGTACCCCAGATGCTGGTGCATATTCTCAGCAAGAAGAGGACCATCTCTTTTACAAGATGCGTGGCCCAGATGTACATCTTTCTCCTCTTTGGGGTCACCGAATCCTGGCTTTTCTCCATCATGTCTGTGGACAGGTATGTGGCCATCTGCCACCCGCTCAGGTACAAGGTCGTCATGAGCCGCGGGATGTGTCTCCTAATGGTGGGTGTCTGTGCCACCTACGGTGTGGTGGGCGGCCTGTGCTATACTTTCTTTGCCATGCGACTGCCCTATTGTGGCCCGACTGAAATCGATCACTACTTCTGCGAGGTCCCTGCTGTTCTGAAGTTAGCCTGTGCAGACACGTCCCTCAATGACATGGTGGACTTCATCACAGGCTTCAATGTCATTGTGGTCCCACTCTCCCTCATTGCCATTGTGTACGCCAACATCTTCACCACCATCATGAAGATCCGCTCAACCCAGGGGCGGGTCAAGGCCTTCTCCACCTGCGCCTCCCACATCACCGTGGTCACCATGTTCGCCATTCCGTGCATCATCATGTACATGAGTCCTGGCTCTGGCTCCTTATCAAACAGTGGCAAGAGAATGGCCCTCTTCTATAACATTGCCACGGCCTTCCTCAACCCTGTCATCTACAGTCTAAGGAACAAGGACGTGAAAAGGGCTTTTATCAAACTGCTGGGGTGGAGTGGGGCTCCAGAGTGAAGCTTTAGCAGTAAAGGCCTGGGCAGCTGAACGGAGTTGGACTTACAGGCACTCTCTTCCAAAGGACTCTTCCATGAGCTGTGGGAGATCCAGACTCCATAAACATAGCTTTTTATACTTGCCCAGGTTGGGGAGGGACAGGAGGCTCAGACCTCGAGGGGTCCAGTGCAAAAGCTTTACTGCCAGAGGACCAGGGCTAGAGAACCGCCTTGGGGTCTGAATGTGAAACGTCCCTCATAGGCTCCTGTATTCAAACACTTTGTTCCGAGCTGGTGGCACTGTTTGAGAAGGTTCTGGGACCTTTAGGAGATGAAGCTTGGCTAGAGAAAGTGGATCACTGGATTTTATAATGGTCTCACTTTCTATCCATTCTGTGTCCTGTCCCCGCAAGATGGGAGGGAGGAGGTGAGGAGTCTCATCTGCACACTCTTGCCTGCATGGAGCCACCTGCCACCATGCCTTCCCCATCATGACGGACTGTGACCCTTCAGACTGTGAGCCCAAACAAACCCTTTCTCCCTTAAGTTGCCTCTTGTCAATTTGGTCACAGTAACAAGAAACGTGACTAATAAAGTTTTACCAGTTACTAAGCATGTGAACTTTGTGAGTCATTTAACGACTGCGAGTTTTCCTGATTCTTCCTCACAGGAAAGTTGCAATGATTACTTGAGGTGATCTAGGAAAATGTCTACTGCAGAGCCTGGCATGTTTCAGTTTCTTTCTTTCTTAAAACATTTCTTTTTAAAGTTTTATTTCATTTTTATTTTGTGAGGGTATGTTTTGCCTGCATGTATGACTGTGCAGCATGTGCACGCAGTGCCTATGGAGGCCAGTAGAGGGCGTCATATTTCCCTGGAACTGGTATTATGGATAGTCGGGAATCATCAAATGGGTACTGAGATCCAAGCCCAGGTCCTTTGCAAGGGCAGCCAGTGCTCTTAACTGCTGAGCCATCTCTTCAGCTCTTTTGATTTGTTGTTGTTTTAATATTCACTGTTGAGCAATGAACCATCATGCATCATCAGCTGTGATCCTCGTGGGCTCTGAAAGTGGCTGGAGAGAGTAAAGGAGAAAGAGGGCAGGTGCCAGAAGCAGATACTCAAAGGGACTCTGCAGAGAAGCAAACCTGTCTCTGCCCCTTAGAGCGTCTCCGGGGGTCATCATGGAGTAGGGCTACTGCTAGGCATCTCTTTCTGCCTATTTCTTGTTTTTCTCATTGCCCTTTATTTTAATAAAGTACATTTTGGAAAATTACAGTCTGTCTTGATGCTGTCAAAGCAAAAGGACCCTGTTCACACAAGGGGAAATAGAAGTGGGGACAGTGTTACCCCCTAGACTGTATGGAATGCTATTTCATGAATGGAGGGTCCCTCCTTCCTATACTCTC